>JXTB01000122.1:609443-637438 GCA_002914805.1 Parasponia andersonii
TATATAGATATTCTTATTTAACAGTTACTATAATTTGAGTAGTTGAAAAAAAATAATAAAAATAAATATCAATTATTTAATGTTTTTTTTTAAACTTTTATTATAAAAAGACGTATGTGATGAAATTTTATTGGACAAAACAATACTTACAGATAAGTTAAAAAAATACTTATTAAATCGGTGTCCTATATATGTGAACAACAATATATATTTTGTATATAACTTATCGATAGTTAAATATATGTTATTTTTATATAATAAGTTGTTCAATTATTGTGGTAATTTGATGTTATTATTCAAATAATTATGTCATATGTTTGGTGTAAAATGCAAACTATTCATGCATATGAAATAAAAGAACAACTGCTAAATATTTGGTGATGACAAGACAAAGAAAATAAACAGTACCACTAAAAGATCGTAAATATTTACACTTCCAATATGAGTTGCACAATAATATTTAAATACATGGATACTGTTAGACAATTGGGTCTATAGTTAGGATAGGAACAAAACTGTGGTGGTTGATACTTAATACCAAGTGCAATAATAACTTAATTATAAAATATATGAAAATGAGAATGATATCAAAGAAAGACTGGGGAGAGCATAGCTCCCACTTTCTAATGATTGACTCATGCCGTTAACGGGAGAGATAGACTACCCTCTCTTTAATATTATTGATAGAATTATTTGCGGTCTATGAAATTGTCTTTTATATATGAATCATTGATATATTTAGGATAAATACTGGTCAAAATGGAGAAGTTATTGCCTACGGGTATGAGTAGGAGAAGTTATCTTTTATTCTGTCATTTTGGTTTATGTAGATAATAAATTTCCCATGTCATTGCAGAGGAGGGAAATTAAAATTAAAATGAGAATTATAAAAGATTGTGGCCTTTGCTCATGTGAATGACCTATTGACTTAAGGGGTTTGGTTGTTTGAATAGGCCGTGTTCTAAAATGGGTTGTGGTAAGTTGGGTGGTACTGTTGTTAGATGGGTTACTGTTATCGTTGTGAGGTAATAATAGGAATATTTATAGGCTTGTTTCTTAGGTTCTCATTTACTCGGATGGGTATCAAAATATGCCATTACTTACTACTTTTTTTCTTGGCCAAATAATTTTCAGAAAAGCAAATGGGATTCCTTTTACGTTTGGTAGCCGATCTTCATAAAGCATATACACATTACACCCTTTTCATTTACTTTTTATGATTAACCAAATCCCCTTTGAGATGCACTAGATCACATTTATTTTTAGCTAGCTGAAAAAAATTTACCAAGAGGAATAATAGGTAATGTTATTCCTTTAAACCTTGTGGCCTTATTCTTTTTCTTTCTTTTTGTTTTGTCATTTCATTTTTTTTTTTTTCATTTGACTCACATTTGATGAGTGGTGTAGCATGTGGCACATTTGATGAGTGGTGTAGCATGTGGCAGATTCTCATGCTGAAGATTGTGCATTTATAGTTTTGTGTATATAGATGCTCGAGGCTAGTCTATAAATAGATATGGAAAATAATATAATCCATGATTACAATCATACATAATTACTTAATTCATTTATAGTTTTGTGTATATAGATGCTCAGTCTATGAATAGATATGGAAAATAATATAATCCATGATTACAATCATACATAATTACTTAATTCAAATGGTATTCTAATGAAAAAAATAACTGGAACATGAAATAATCGCACCACAAATATGCAGGTATGGTGCGGGGATAATATTAGCATAATCTGCACTATATCGGCACGATATACATATTCATGTAATAAATTATTACACATATAATTATGTATTTTATTTTATATTAATCATATCTATATCTCTTTTAAAAAATAATGAGTTTAAAGACTTATTTGTGCTTATATATTTGAATCTTAGAGTTTAAAAACTATTTGATACATTGTTATATTTGATGTCATGTTCACTATTAAAACATCGTTATGTTTGCTTATAATTTTAATTTTATAATTTTCTTATTTTATCATGTTTAATGAGTAATAGGTAACTACATTTTTCCCTATTATCTATTAATTATTCTCTACATCGTACTTACATATAAAATAATAATTAATAAGATGAGTATGATATTACAATTGAACTTCAGTATTCTCTACATCGTACTTACATATAAAATAATAATTAATAAGATGAGTATGATATTACAATTGAACTTCAGAATATGGATGGTAATTGAAAAACCATCATCCATCTACTCATTGCGATTAATATATATCCAAGAACCTTTTACTTGCCAAAGATAAAAACCTTAATTACTTTCCCTTTAACTTGTAGTTAAATTGGAATATCACTTTAATTAGCCGTTCTATCTTGTTCCTCATTCAGTTTTATAGACATATTGGGATAATATAAAAAAATCTCCACTTTTATTTTTTTGAGAAAAAACACACATCTTTTTTTAGTATTAAATAAAACCTTTTATTTGTGTTTTTTTTTTTCCTTTTGTTTAATATCAAATCATACTAAATTTATGTGTAGTTAAAATTATTGAAAGTAAATATTTATAATTTTTGAAACAGGATATCATAATTCAGAATTTTTTTTTTTGAGTATTTAAAAGCTGTTACAGTTGGTTTTCTGAGAGGTTATAAATCATTATTAATTAGTTCAAATGGTTCATTTTGGCTATTTCTACGGATGCCGATTGACAATTTAAAAGATAAAAATATTTCTACAATAATTTTAAACTCTAATTTTAATAATATATATGAAATTGATGAGATTTAATAGGGAAAATACAAATAAAAAATTTTATATGATATTAATAAAAATGTGCGTGTTCTTTTGCTACAAGGCTAAATGCATGATGATTTTTGTTAAAAAATAATATTATCTCAAATATATTTTGAAAAGAACTTTGCATTTTTTTAATCATTTGGGTGCTTGATAAATGACATCTTATATTAGTGGTCTAGTTTCACTAGTATGGTCCCTTACAGGCGTTGCTACACTCAATCTCTCCAGGCCGCATCTCATAATATTATTCCCATGTGTTATCCTAGATCTATCTCCAATCCAAATGACCTTAAAACAGACTATTACAGAACTACCATAAATATATAAATGAAAAAAAAAAAATCCTCCATTTTATGAAAATTAAAGCAACCAGGTAATGATGTCATTTTATTTTATTTTTTAACTTCTACGCCTATTTATCTAATTGACTCGCTTGACATAAAGCCAAAGAGCAAAAACACCTGTTAAGCATTTGCACATTCGCTCAATTCAACATTATGATTCAGAGTTACTGCTCTATATTATAATAATAATAATAAAAAAAACTTTCCTATACATGTTTTTTTGTTTTCACAAATCTTTCGGGCCCTACTTCCCCAAAGTCAAAGAAAGTGAATCTTGAAATCGAGTTTGCTCGTAGAAGAAGTAATTCTAAACTTAGATATATTTCATGCTTCTACTCAATCACCATTTGAACGTTCAAAAGATCTATTTATGTAATGATACTCACAAAGTTTTCGAAATATTATGAAAGTCATGAAAAGTAATAATAAATCGTAAAATACATATTTACGTACACTCATGTCATGATGGTTCCTAACCATTATCAATTAGTATTATAAAGGAGTGCCTGTCTTTTAGTTGGAAAGCGCAGCTATTTAAACATTTAATTGCGTACAATACAATACGATTTTTTAATTAATCAAGTCATGGAAATTTGGTATTCTATTCAACAAAATAGTTTTGGGGATTTTTTCTTATTTTAGTTCTGCTATTATAGCAAGGATAACATTACATGTTTTAATTTTTATATTAAATTTTTTATATCAACACGTATGACGTCACAATTTAATTATTGTATTAATACTTACTACAAATAAAATAAATATTATCACTAATTAAGTGATAATAAATCACATATTATATGTGTTAATATTAAAATTTTGATACAAAATTTATTACCTCAAACATTATTTTTAACAATGACTTTAGAATAAATAATTAATAGCGTGATACGTGATATCTAAAATAAGTTCCTTTGTTTTGCGTCGAAAGTTTCCTTAAAGATTTGGCCATTGAAATTTGACCCATCCAGAAATTAGAATCAACTAAAAAAAATAATACTTAATTTATTTTCCCTACTTTTTTATTTTCTCTCCGTTTTGAACGCGTTGTGTAATTATTTCACTTTTTTGAGCTGAAAATGAGAAACTATTGAATCACGTTAAACACCCACGGTCACAGAAGAGTCTGAGACGATCCTGCGGCCAGAAACGTTCCACATATGACAAGTGGGACCCACTCGAACGAAGCGACACAATCGGTGTGTGGATTTGGGGAGTCGTGGAGACAATCCAAAACGTTAAATTCCCTTGTCGGTGGATCGCCCCACATCGCTATTGCCACGTGGCGCTCCACTGGGCTACACACGTCAGGTGGACGGTCCTTGAAGAAATTGCTGGTCCAAATCGACTGAATGTGAAAATAAAGTAATCCAATAAAAAGGCTTATAAATACTGGGGCCCAATAAAAAGGCCCCACGCTGGTGCCAATCCGAATAATTCGTACATATGTTTCTATTAAATAATTGAATAAATAAGATTAAACTAATGGATAAGGTGACTTTTAAAGAACCTCAAAAGCCACTCAGTTTGGACCGTCGGATCTTTGAGACTAGAGAATTAGATACAGACACGTGTCACAGTACCAAGCGGATTTGGCAAATGGTGCTTATCTGGAAGCGGCAGATGAGGAAATCGGGAATTGCCAAGTGGTTCAGACCAGACAAGATTCAGCCAGCGACGTGCAACCAATCAGATAATTTACTGGATTTAAAATAGTGAGTGGTAACTGTCTTTGTATGCTCAAATTGTGTATAATGGAATAATTGAAGCAAAATTAATTAATCTGGGCCATGATAATCGGATTATATACTATTTACCATTATAATATTTGAGACAATTGGCTATTTCCACCTGAAGAAAATGAAATGAAAAATAAATTTTTAGAAAAATGAAGCAAATGTGATATGGGTGGATGCAATTAATTAATCGCTAGTAGCTTCCCTTTTTTTTTGGGGGGGGTGTCACAATTTCTCAATTTGTAGGTTTTTTTGGCCTGGGCTAGCGCATATGTGTCTAGCTGAAAGATGTACAAATCATGTGAAATTGGGTAGTTATTAGATGGACAAAAGAGGTACCATAATTCATAGTCAATGATGTTATGCGAAAAATTGGCCGGCTTAAAAAAAAAAAAAAGGAAAAGAAAAGATAAAGGGAAGCAGCCCAATTTTTGTTTTTAATTTGTTAAATGTTATGTTCTCATTTCTAGTCGAATTTCCGCTTCACAATTTATAATTTGAATTTCTAGAAAAGTCCTCAAGACATCATAAACCTAAGTCTGAACAGTGACAACATGTGCCATGCTTTATTTTTATATTTTTTTTTTCCTTTTTCCCCCCCTCTAATTTCAACAAAAAATAACATGAATAAATAAACCTCGGTATCTAATATCAAGCTCTATGATCACCTGGCCCGAACTAATCTTTTTGGTTTCTCTAATTTTGATAATATGATGCTCCTGATAGCGACAGAAGAAAAAATAAAAATAAAATAACGTAAAGATAAATAGAAAAAGAAACCTTTATTGCCAAATTTCCAAGCCTAGTCAATAATTGCTTGATAGGCCTAAAAGTAAGATCTACTTCTCAATATAAATATGTTTTTCTCTCCTGATCTATCGATGGATTTGTCACTTTTGGCTGTTTTAGTAATTTTACTACCCTTGAATCTACTCCTCTATGTATTATTTTGCATTGGCACTCTTGCCAAAAAAATAAATAAAAATAAAAATAAGGTAGAAGCAAACAAAGAAGCTTGTGTCGTGTTTGAGACCTTGAGTATAAATACGGTCAAAAGAGTTCATGATAACAGTTCTTGCATTTTGAAAAAGGTTTAACTCATAATTTGTTCTTGTTCCAAATCCAAACCAAGAAAGGGACACCAATAAGAAAACTTGGTGTGTTCCAATGGAACAAGACTCAAAGCAATATGTAGCAGAGGCAGCTGGTCCGCATATGGAAGAAGAAGCTGATTTGGAAGCAAGAGACCCGGAAAGCAATTCTCTAAGCCAGCCTCTCCTCAAGCGAAACCGAACACTTTCCTTCAATCCATTAGCCATTGTTGGCACCAAAGTTTCCCACATAGAGAGTTTGGATTATGAGTAAGTGATGAACTAAAAACTAGTTTTTTTTGTTAAAAAAACAAAAAAAAAAAAGAAAGTAAAAAATTTTTCTCTTCTTGAAATTTTTGACACTGAATTTTGAAGTTTTTGTGGCGATTTAGAATCAATGAAAATGATCTCTTCAAGCAAGACTGGAGAAGCAGATCCAGAGTACAAGTCCTTCAGTACGTATTCTTGAAATGGACACTGGCTTGCCTTGTGGGACTCCTTACTGGCATAATCGCCACTCTTATCAACCTTGCGGTTGAGAACATTGCCGGATACAAGCTTCTTGCGGTGATAGCTTTAATAGAGAAAGAAAGGTGTTGATCATTGTTCCCTGTGTTTCTTGGTGGACAATATTGTTTTTCCTTTTCTTCAGTCAAAATATCTTAGTAGCTTGTGCTCATAGTAATACCAATAATAGTATCAAGAATATGGTAAAATCCATAATTGAAAATTGTACGTGAAAAACTTGATGCGATGTAGGTACTTCATGGGGTTTATATATTTCACAGCGGCCAATTTTCTTTTGACGATGGTCGCTGCTGTTCTCTGCGTGTGTTTTGCTCCGACTGCCGCGGGGCCTGGTATACCTGAGATCAAGGCTTACCTCAATGGAGTTGATACTCCCAACATGTTTGGTGCTACGACATTGATTGTCAAGGTATGTTTGCTTCAAATAGAATGCAGTATCTATAGTTTGAGTCACTGACCATTGTAGAGACTCAAGCGACATTTTAGTAACACTGGAGGTCTAAATGTCATCACTGGGGAGAAAAATAGTTGGCTTTAACCACTCAACCATAACTAGATTTCATAAGTTGGCTTATGAAGATAATGTTTCGATAACTAACTGCATTGTAGATTCTAAATATTCAGCAAATATTTATGTTCTAAAATGCACTTCAGTTTTCACAAGGGTTGAGGACCTAGTTCCAGCTTTCCACTAAGACAACAGAAAGCCGGGATCTTGTCAAATACAATAGTTCAAATAAATAAATGATCTATCCGTAATTGAAAGGTCTGTTATCTTAAAACGTGATTCCGTGGTTATAAAGAAAGATATATTGTATAAATTATCAGTTAAAGAAATCATCCGCAATCATTGAAAACACTAAAATACATAGCATATTTGATTTCAAAACTGTCGAGGCCAATGACGTAAAGCATTTATATTCTTGTAGATAATTGGAAGCATTGGAGCTGTCGCTGCTGGCCTGGATCTTGGAAAAGAAGGGCCTCTTGTGCACATTGGCAGCTGCATCGCTTCTTTACTAGGACAAGGGGGGCCTGATAATTACCGGATTAAATGGCGATGGCTTCGGTACTTGAATAATGATCGTGACCGTCGGGATCTCATCACCTGTGGTGCTTCTTCAGGGGTTTGTGCAGCTTTTCGGTCTCCTGTTGGTGGTGTACTCTTTGCTCTCGAAGAAGTGGCTACATGGTGGAGGAGTGCGCTCCTATGGAGAACTTTCTTCAGCACAGCCATTGTGGTGGTCGTGCTTAGGGCCTTCATTGAAATATGCAATGCTGGAGAATGCGGGCTCTTCGGAAAGGGAGGGCTAATCATGTTTGACGTAAGCGATGTTCCTGTTAGGTACCACGCAGCGGACATTATACCAGTTGTTCTGATTGGTATCATTGGTGGACTTCTGGGAAGCCTTTACAACCAAGTTCTGCACAAGGTCCTCAGGCTATACAATCTCATTAATCAGTGAGTAAACCTAATCCAAACTTCAATCTTTGATTATAACCGTAGCAAGAATAGATCCGAGATAAAGGAATATTTTGTTGTAAAACAAGCTACTGTTTTCAAGGATGACGAATATCGTAATAAAGTAATCCAAACTGTAAAGTAAGAGGCTGGCACAACCAGCGCAACTTTACCATTCAAGCCCGAGAACTAGCTCGATATGTTTCAAAACCACCTTACGGGGATACTTTAGATTCAGAGAAGATAACTCACTCTCCGCAAGACCCAATAAATAGAAAGGAATTTAGTTTAGCTCGATAGTAACTAATATCTTTTTTTTTTTTGTAACTTAATTATTTCTCTTCGCGGCAGGAAGGGAAGATTCCACAAGCTCCTCCTCAGTCTTAGTGTATCAATCTTTACCTCTGTCTGCCTTTATTGTCTCCCTTTCCTTGCTGCTTGTACACCCTGTGATTCCTCTCATGCAGATTCTGTCTGCCCCACCAATGACCGATCGGGAAACTATAAGCAGTTCAACTGCCCCAAAGGATACTACAATGATCTGGCCACCCTACTCCTTACCACCAATGATGATGCAGTTCGAAACATCTTTTCGACAAACACTCCAAGTGAATATAATCCCGTCTCCCTCCTAATCTTCTTTGCACTCTATTGCGTCTTAGGACTAATTACCTTTGGCATTTCCGTGCCATCTGGATTGTTCCTCCCCATTATCCTCATGGGATCAGCTTATGGCCGTCTTCTTGGTATGGCAATGGGATCTTATACAAGCATTGACCAAGGGCTCTTTGCTGTTCTTGGTGCAGCCTCTCTCATGGCTGGTTCAATGAGGATGACTGTCTCACTCTGCGTGATATTTCTTGAACTCACCAACAACCTTCTATTACTACCCATAACCATGATTGTACTCCTAATTTCCAAAACCGTGGGAGACACTTTCAATCCAAGCATCTATGAGATTATACTCGAGTTGAAAGGCCTGCCTTTCCTGGATGCAAATCCAGAACCATGGATGAGGAATCTCACTGTTGGGGAGCTTGCTGACGCCAAGCCACCAGTAATCACACTCCATGGAGTCGAAAAGGTGTCTCGTGTTGTTGAAGTCCTCAGAAATACAACACACAATGGTTTCCCTGTTGTAGATGATGGGGTGGTGCCGCCAGTGGGACTGGCAGTTGGAGCAACAGAACTACATGGACTAATCCTCAGAACTCACCTGCTCCAAGTGCTAAAAAAGAAGTGGTTTCTGACAGAGAAACGAAGAACAGAAGAATGGGAAGTGAGAGAGAAATTTACCTGGGTTGATTTGGCTGAAAGGGAAGGAAAGATTGAAGAGGTAGCAGTGACAAGGGATGAAATGGAGATGTACGTAGATCTGCATCCCCTGACAAATACAACACCTTACACAGTGGTAGAGAGTATGTCAGTGGCAAAAGCTATGATCCTCTTCAGATCAGTGGGACTCCGCCATATGCTCATTGTACCTAAGTATCAAGCAGCCGGGGTGAGTCTATATAACAAGTTTCATTCGCTTGAATCATATGCACTCTTTTCCTATCTCATTAAGTCGAACAATAACTGTTGTATACCTCTATTATAGAGACAATCACGATGCTCCTTGCATATATAAAACTAACCTAATATGCCTGCTATTTCTAGGTGCCTCCACTGGTTGGGATTTTGACGAGGCAGGACTTGCGGGCATATAACATTTTGTCTGCTTTTCCTCACCTGGCAAGATCCAAGAGCAGAGAGAAGCACTAAACCTTTATAATCCAAGAATGGTGGCATCGGCTTTCTTGGTGCGGGACATGTCATTCTTTATTCTTTAAAAAGTATTGTCAAATTACACATTCTTTCGTCAAATATTAAGAGAGCTAAATAATTTGCCAAAATGATATATGCTTCATTCAATTAGGTAAGATGCCACAGAGATTTAATCACGTAAACATCATCAGTTTTCAATTCTTCTTTTTATACAGATTTCAGTCAAGAAGAACAAAATCTCATTTCTTCATCAGAGCAGACATACAAAAATGGCGTGGGATAATTTGGGCCATGGAATTATTTTCTCATTCTTCTACTTCCAAGTACCTCACTATGAATATAAATATATATTTTTTAGAGTTACAGCGAAATCCACTTGACATTAATCACACACGTTTCTTCTTCTTTCCTGTTTTCTTTTTATTTTGGCTTACTCCTCCACCTCTCTTGAACACAGCCAACACCTCAATGCTGCAGTCATGATTTTAGAACGCGGACAAATGAATAAGAGTTAAACAAAGAAAAACATGTAATATCAGATGTAACTCATTCCTCGAATAAGAAGCAGAATAGTATATAATATCCCAGCTCAATACAAAATTGATTGGTATCTGTCGTGTGATAAAATACCTCATTTTGGAGAGAGTGGAATGAGATGGCAAGGAATGACGAAAGAATTATTAAGTGATCAATACCTTTGGGTGCCTGGGAAAAAGTTATAACCGTGGGCCTTTTCCAAATGCCATGCCTTGCTAGACAACAGCGACTTGCAATCCTGTTACATAATCCCTCCCTGATTAGCTAGAAAAAGTAATCCCCTTTGAATGTGGAAAAATAAAAAAAAGGACACGGAAAGGAAGAACAAGAATAATCAAAAAGAAGAATTTTTGCACCAACCACTTCAATCATAGAAGTACCTCTTTGAAGCTTTGCCATCCACAGCTTATATAGATGAGGGTTTGTGGCAGTGATTTACAGTCCTCTGAAGTCATTTTACTCCCTATCTGAACTGAATTTTCATTTGCACGTAAAATCCATGGTCTCTTTTCATCTTTGGCATTTGAGGATGGACTGACATTGGCATTTAAATTGCAATGAATTAATAACTTAACAAACGAATGAGATCCTAGATTTAAGTATAATAAGAGTAGAAAGTGGTCGAACCTTTGAAATGAAGTTACAGCTTTATGCTTTATGGATGATATATTTCGCAATGCCTCAAGAAGAGATGGATCTAAACCTTTTCGAGGAGGATCAACGACAACTACATCTGAACCCCTTACCCAAGAAAGAGGTTCCTGCTCGGTTTTTAAAAGGAACAAAATAGACATGAGATTACTGTATCATAACTCATAAGACAATATGAAATTTGCAAGATACTTGATTAAAACCTGTAAAGGGTAAAACTAACCTTTGAAGTATCTGCATGATGCCAGCTAATGCTGCAATCTATTGAACTCGGTAGACGGTCAACCGTCTTCTCAAAAGATAATTTCGACTCTTTATTGATCTCCACGCATCTAACAGACCTAGAAAAGAATACAAGTATACAACACTGAGATAACAATGTTTTCTATCACAACAGCATTTGAGACTTTCCACATGTGCATGCATTTAAAAAGTCCGTATCCCACCTGCATTTTCTTGTGGCAGCCAAGGATAATCCAATTACACCAGCTCCTGCATACAAATCAGTAACAGATGCTCCATAAGGGACATATTTTTGTAACTTCTGGAGCAGCACATCAAAAGCCTGGAAAAGAGTAGCATTGAATCAAGCAATCATAAGTACGATTTCCTAAGGTTAAAGAAGATAAAGATGCATTTTTAATATTTCTTTTTAATTCTAATAAACAGAGATAAAGTGAGTCAGAAAAAAAGAAAAGAAAAGTGTGTTAGATGGTGGCATGTAAGCTATATAGACGTATACTTTAAATAAGACTGCTCTCTCAGTTCACTAAATATTAATATTAGAAACTTCAAAGACGCATCTTTAATCAAATTAAAATATTTCTTCCCCCTTTTGTTTTTGGGATTTTGAATCAAAGAAAAAGGTTTCTTCTCCCCTGCTTTTGAATCAGAAGCTTAGTTACCCGTGTGTTTGCTTGGCCAAAAGTGGATGGAGCCAAGGAAATATCAACTCCTCCAACATGTTCCCAAAAGTCTCCTTCTCCTATAAGATGTCTCCACCTATTGCCAAATATTATCTACATCACCAAGTAAACATAGCAAGTATTAAAGTACTTGACAAATGGATAATAAAGAAAAGAATTTTCAAATTTTCAATCTTTCATATACATTTATACCGACAGAAAATCTCTAATCTTACATTGTTAGTTGATGTCTGAAAGTTAGCCCATACAGAGTGAATCAAATAGACATTGTTCCTCCGTCCACCCTTTCTCCACAGAAACTGCATACATCATGAATATTAAACATTCAACACATATACCCTGGTCAATAAATGAATACAATGCTCACCCCAACCCTAGAGACAATGAAAAAGGAAACAAAAAGGGAAAAAAAAAAAAAATGAGGAGGAAGAAGCCATTAGCTTACATTGGCCAAAGCATGCAGTTTTTGCGAATTAGGCGAATTTTCATTTCTTGAATTCCAAACTAGAGAAACCTGTACTTTACCTGGAAAAATATACAACATTTATATGTGAAAAAGACGGGATTACTTAATACAGAGGAATGAGTTTAGGCAAAAACCATTTATATATCTTTTGGAGGCTGGAAGGGAAGTATCATGTGTTGTCACAGCCATCTGCAAACCACCCCGAAATTAAATCAATTAGATTAATATTACTTTAGGACAAAATTAGTAACGGTAATCGCTTTAGTCACCTGTACATATCGCAGATCACCCGTTCCCTCATCTTCATCATAAGGCTCAATGCTTAATTCTCTAATACCTAATAATCAAAGCAAACAATCAAGTTAGTTAATCTAACACCTTAGCTAACAAAAAGAAAATCACCCGCATTGTACATATTTGTATTTGCCTATATGTAAAAATATGAGTCCAGTCCACCTTGTTTCAAAAGCTCGACGGCCGCATTTATGTTTGGATGATGAGCTGACAAAAGCAAAATAAACCATAAACTATTAAATAACATACAGATAATTAGAGTTGTATATATATATATATATATATGGATATCATACTGAAATTAAAGAGATGAGATGAAAAGAGGGATTGGGACCTTTGCAATCGGGAATATCGACGGCATTATGAGTGCCCTCCTGGTACAATCCCACCAGAGGATCCAAAGACGAACCCCGAACCACTAATTTTGCGCGACACCTCCATCCCCACTATTGATAATTCACAAACAAAAACCCACCAATCCAATTTTAATGCAATACAATGCAAGAATCAGTCTTCATCTCAAGTACAAACACTTAACTAAAGTAGTACCAGTTTACAAGAATCGAATGTGAAGCCGGAGACACCGAGAGTCTGGAAGAATTCGGCGGCTTCGTCGACTATGATCGGACGGTGGAGATTGAACTCGTGCGTGCACCCGGAGCACCTGAAAAAGTAAAAATATTTCATGTTTATCAACAACCATTATCAAAATTTGGTTGGGGAATTTAGACGGCGAGGCGAGGGTGAGGGGTGCGTACGATTGGAAGTGGGGGCAGTGGAGGGCGCAGGTTAGCGGTGGGGTTGAGTCAGGGTTGAGTGAGACCGAGAGAGGAGGGAGCGGCGGCGGTGGCGGTGGCGGTGGCGGACGAGGAGTGTGGGCGGTGCGCACTAGGGCTGGTGAGGCGGAGGCGGAGGCGTGGCAGCTGATGAGTGGAGAAGGGGGACGAGCCGAGGGGACCCACAAAGGCATTGCTCTTCCACTTCCACCGGTGGCGCCCCGGAGCTTAAAGCTCTCTCTCCTCTGTGGCGGGAACGGATAACATCTCTATAATTTGTGCACATTTACGTTAAGGGACCCACAACAAGCTAAACGTCTCCGAAATATCTCCGGCCGGGTCGGACTCTGATTTGATCCACGTAAAATAACATTAAAATATCCCCTTTTTCAACTTTTCTCCGGAAAAAAAAAACCTAATTTTTGAATATCTATCCTTATTTTTAAATTTTTACGCGATATTATGTTGATTTTTGAATTTTTGTAAAATAATATTCTTATTTTTTAATTTTATAAATTAATACTGTAACAATTAAATTTTTTACAAATTAGTATTGTAATATTTAAAATTCATATAAATTTATAACTTTAATGCTCAATTAGTTGATTTTAATAATAAAAAAATAATAATTATTATCATCAATTTAATCAAAATTTATTAAATAATAATAAAATATTTGAAAAATATTTGTAGCTAGTTTATTTCACTTTGCATTTAGAAAAAGAAAATAACAAATTAGAGCGAGAGGTAAAAATAGTAAATTATATATATATATATATATAGATACATTAGAGGTAAAAAAAAAATGTGTAGTTTTAGCAATTAACCCAAAAAAATAGTTATAAAATAATTTCTGATAATATACTAAATCTAAATATTTTTAATAAGTTAATGAGAGATATTTGTATCTTTTAATTAGCTCATAGTATAAATATACAAAGCATACAAAAATTGAGGATATTAATCTGTAGAAATCATAAATATCGGGCTATTAATTTACAGAATTTAAAAATAAGAGTTTTTATTTATAAAAATCATAAATATAAATGTATTAATTCACGGAATTTCAAAAATAAGTTATTGATTTACAGAAGTTTAAAATATAGAGCATTTTTTGCAATTTCGTACGTTATTATTGTCGTTTTTTACGCTTATTGTCGTTTTCCAAATTATTGCCGTCGAACTGTGATTTGATGCATGTTAGTGTTACAATTTTCGTTTCATGTGTTATTGTTATCGTTTTCTACAATTGTGGTTGTTTTTTCACATGTTGTCGTTTCTTACAAGTAGTGTCGTTTTTAACAATTATTGACATTCTGGGGGTGGAAGGGTTTCCAATCGGAATCTAAATCCCCTCTTTTCCGTCAACCGAAAGAAACAAGCAGAAAAACAAACAGGGGAAATATGAAAAGCATACTCTTATCTTATGTTTGCATATCCAAGAAATCAAGAGTTAAATTTCGGAAATTGTGTATAAACATAGGTATTTGCATTCGACAGACAAACCAACCGAATACGTAAGACTTTAGATTCTAGCATTCTTTTCAATTTGGTCATTGTTTATATGAATTCATGAGCAAGGTATAAAAAGATCCAAAATTACTATAGGAAAAATCTCATATCTTCATCTCATAATGACATGGTCACACTTAATGTTTCACGAAGCTGCTTTTCTTTTCTTAAAAATTTCGGTTAAACATGCTCTGTTCTTTCATTCCAAAGGTTGTTTCTTTCCACAAACATTAATCACCATGAATCATGAATTTAAAAGAGCATTCTTTTTTGTGGATATCACGTATGTTCTTTTTATTCCACAAACACACACACACACACTGAATTTGAAAGAGCAGTATTATTATAATAATAATTATTATTATTTTCCAATTTGGTAGTTGTATTTGTATTCATGAACAAAGAAAAATAAGACTCCCGTTCAAAAGAAAGGAACAATATAAAACTCATTGCTTTGTCTCATAATGACTATTGAGACAAGGTCTGAGTTTTGCTCCGGCTTTATTTCTTCTACCTATTTTTATTTTTATTAAACATGCTCGGTGTTTTTTTTTTTTTCAATCCCAAGGTTGTTTCTTTCTGACAAACATTGGCCTCAAAAACGCCATGAATCTCTTCCTCACTCTGTCAAAGAAGTCAAAGTAAGCATTTCTCCAGCTCTCCTTAATGATCAAAGTGCCACAAACTCCCCAGAATCCCACTGCGAAACCTACAACCATGCTGATGAAGAAGCCCAGCTTTTCCAGCTTCTCTCCAAGGCCACCATCTTCATCTCCTCTGTCCTCTTTAGTAATCCGAGGCCGCTGGTCGCTGTCATCGCAGTCTCTCGGTAAAGGGTGTCCACAAAGACCGGCATTTCCTTCGTATATGGATGAGTCATCAAGGGTCTGAAACTGGTTGGTCGTTGGAATTTTCCCCGACAAGTTATTGTAAGAGAGGTTCAAATGATTCAAAAATGTTAAAGATGCCATGCTTTGCGGGATTGGACCTGACAGTTTGTTCATTGAGAGATCAAGAGTTTCCAGCCTTTCGAAATCTCCGATTGTGGAGGGTATCCCGCCTGTCAAATGATTCATGGATAAGTTTAAGGTGCCTAGTTGTGTTAGGCTTGTTAACTCCACAGGCATTGCCCCTGACAAGCTGTTATCAGAGAGATCTAGACTGTTGACTAGGTATAGAATGGAGTCATATTCTAGCAGTCTTCCTTTTGCCACTATCTGCAAGCGTCCTTCTTCTTTGACTGTATCTTCCTCTGTCAGTCTGGACTTCAGTCCGCTCAAATTACCAATGCATTGCGGGATCTGACCAGAAAGGTTATTGTGTGAAAGGTCCAATATGTGAAGTTTCGAGAGGCTACACAGTTGTGGAGGAATGGTTCCGGTTAAGGAGTTGGACCGCAAGCTTAAAATCAACAGAGTGGTCATGTTTTCTCCTATCCAAGTGTGGAGATCTCTAGAAAGCTTGTTATCACTGAGATCAAGACTAATCATGGCAGTGCAGTTCTTCAAGGAAGATGGAATTTCACCTGAAAAGTTGTTCTTTGACAGTATCAAGAATCTGGCGAAACTGAGGAAACCCATTGAGCTTGGGATGGTACCGGAAAGACTGTTGTTTGACATGTCCACTACATACAAGAACTGCAAGTTGTTCCAGAAATCAGGAACTTCACCAGACAACTGATTGTTTGAGAGTACAATGGTTGTCAATTCGGTTAACATACCAATGGACAAGGGAATGTTTCCATTGAGAGAGTTCCTTGAGATGTCTAAATCTGTGAGTAAGGGCATTACTTCACCAATATTTAGAGGAATTGGACCAGAAAAACGATTGTCCCTCAAATACAACATGGTAATGTTTGATGACCATAGGGGCAGTGGACCCTCGAACAGGTTTGAGCTCAAGTCAACGGTGGAAGAGGCAGTGTTGCTGAATCTCAACGAGTTTGGCACCCTGCCGCCTATTTGATTGTAAGCGACATCTAGTTTTTCCAGTTGCAAGTTCAGCTGCCAAAACCAGCTTGGTATGACGTCTAAAATTCTAGCATTATTGAGTACCACTGTGGTCAACTCACTTTGATTCTTAAGCCAAGGAGGAAATTTAGGACCCAATTGGCAAGATCTAATTTCGACATACGTGAGTTGAAAAGGAGGTATCCAATCAGAACTGATATTGAATACCAAGGAGATGTTTGCGGAATCTTTATAAATTATTATCTCCTTCAGGCTTGAAAGATTTGCTAAATGGGCTTCAGTTATGACACCTTCCCACTTGTTCTCCCTTAAATCTAACACAACCAGTGTTGAGAGCTGCCCCAGACTCTCTGGAATGTTGCCACTCATTTGATTATACGACAGGTAAAGTTCTTTTACAGATGACAAGTTTCCCATGGATGCTGGAATCAAACCTTGAAACAAGTTTTCCCTTAGTTGAATGTATTTTAAGCTCTCAATGTATCCTAAAGAATCAGGTAGATTACCTGTCAGTTCATTGTATCCCAAATCCAATGTCTCTATGCTGTTGTTGGAGCATTCAGACAAACTGTTGATGAAACCAGTTATTTCACCAGTAAATTTGTTGGTAGAAAGCTTTAACATTTGCAAATTGCATAACTTCCCCAAATTTCTTGACAACTGACCTTCCATGTTATTCAGTGATAAGTCAAGCCTCTGCAATGAAGTCAAATTACCAATTGCATCTGGCAATGCTCCATTGAAATTGTTGGAGTCGAAATCAAGATGAGTCAGACTTTTAAGACTGAATAGCCAGGTAGGAATTTTGGTGTCGAAAACATTGTTTGACAGATCAAGCACCAAGAGAGATGTGAAATTGACGAAAGTAAGAGTGAGAGGAATTTCAGAAAGACTACAACCAGGCAAGTGCAGTTCAAGAAGTGAAGGGATCCTATTAACAGTTTGAAGCCAATATGCTGCAGACTTTATCAAGTTCCAACCTCCCAAATTAAGGTACTTTAGAGAAGAAAGACCAGAAAGCCAATGGAGTTCACTTTCATTGGATTGAAAATAAACATTTTTGAGATCAAGATAACTCAATCTTGACAGATTTCCAAGACTTGGTGGAATGAGTCCCCAGAAGTTTGCGCCAGAAAGATTAAGATACACGAGTTTCTCTAGTGATCCAAGGAAGTGTGGAATTTGGATACCTCCAAAGTCATTCATGCTCAAATCTAAGTAACTTAAATCTGTCAAAGACAGAAGAGAAGGGTTGATCTCACCGCCTAACGCGTGCATCCCTGCTTCTGCATCACCATTCAAATCCATGCCCGAATTTGTGTTGCGAAGATTGAGCTGGACCACGCGTCCGGTTATGTTGTTGCAGCCTACACCTCTCCATTTGCAACAATCTTCTCCCACCCAAGATGAGAGCTGGCCTGAAGGATCGGTTAGGCCTTGTTTGAAGTTGAGAAGCGCTTTCCTCTCCATTTCTACGCAGCCAACAACATGATCATGATCAAGATTGCCATGGCTGAAAGCCAGCTGAATGGTTTCAAGGGACAGAAGTCCACTGAGAAGTGCCAGTACTGAAAGAACTTTAGTGGAGGCAGTAGTGGTGTGTCCCATGTCTGTTGTGGGAGAGATTTAAAATTTGGTATAAGAGACTTTTGTTTCTGTTCTCTATGTAATTCCTTTTGGTTTATTCACTTTCACCATTTAGAGTCTTGTAGTTGTAGGAATAGAACATGGGTCCCTGTGTTGACTACACTCGTCAACGCTATGCTCATTATTAATATACTTTTTTTGTCCTAAGAGCGTTTTTGAGGGGTTCAACTTGAACAAGGTGAGGTGGGGAGTGGGAACAATCCTAACATTTCCTAAGACCGAAGTGTGTTGAGGGTTTTGACGGGTCTTTGTCATGACTGGTGTCGTATATTGAAATAATTACAAGCATTTTCAAGATTTCAGCCATTTATTTCCGTTGCATCTTAAGGAAAAAGAATCTACACCAAAATTTTGTACATGTATATGAGGACTTTAAGGTAACCCAATAGTACACGTAGGGACAAATTTTACTCCGAAAAGAATCGGTATTAGCATATTGACTCAAATATTCTAACTTCGGAAATTTTAATCGCATTTGTATGGTGTGAATGTTTTTTGAATTTGCCTCCCGTAAATTCAAATCGGGTCGTTATTTTGTTTCGGAGAATTTCATGGCAAACTTTCATCGATCCCACATCTTAAAAATAAGCTGATCAATGATCAAGATTTTGATCTCAAATCATGGCCAAAATGTGGTTTTCCCAGAAATAGTCTTAGCAATTATGTACGGGAGCTGCAAAACACCCTATCAATATGATGAGACTAGGAAAATATATGATGTACATACGTACAAACATATGATTCTATTCAAACTTAAACAGCAAAGAGAAGATGAAGATTTTCATCAGAAAGTTTGTTATAATAAATTGGTCAATTCAGACAATTTTCTTTTTAGACAAAAATTAGCAAATTGCCCAGAGATATTTCATTAACGTCCATTTTGGATCAAAGAAGCATCTTTTTGGTTTTTGCGACTATAACATGGACCAGACCAATCCTATTTGGTAAATTAGGTGGAATACGTGAGTTTTAGAAAATACACATTTTTTTAATAGTTTTTAGATGAAATATACTTTAAAAAAAAAAAAAAAAGGTTATAAAGACTTGTATACCCTTAAATCGAGAGCGTGAGACATGGATGTCGAGAGCTAAATAAGATGTCTAGAAACTTGATAGAGAAAAAAGAAAAATAAGTGCATTTGAGTGTTTAGCACCATACAAAGTTAGAAATGTCAATGTGGGATGACCTATTTTCCAAAAAAAAAAAAACATAATAATAGGCCAGCAGGCCAGACCCACATTTCTATCAGCCCATAATTAGTTATTCTATATATAATTTTAAATATATTATTTAATTAAAATTTTAAAAAATCTGAATTAAATATTTTTATTTATATGCTTTTAATATTATTTATTTATTTATTTTTTATTTATTTTCAATTTATTCAAAATTTAAAAGAATATGAATGGATTTTAAGTCCATATTTTGTCACGACCCAAAACCCGGGCCAGTGGCAGAAAGAGAATTTCACAAAGGTGGGAAATTCCTTGATTTATTTGAAAAGTATCTAAAGTTCTAGTTTTTATAAAAACGGTCCATTTAATTAAAATAATCAGAATTCCATCCCATAAACCACTCCCACAGTTCGTATACACTATTAAACATAGGTTGAATAATTATTAAAAATCACGAAATCAAATATAAAATCAAGCATCATCATCATCCACCACAAAGTCAAATACCAGAATGGCATACATAAGTTCGCAGACAAAATGAAAAGCAATAATCTTGGTTCAATGCTAATACAAAACCCAAATAGTCCAAAGACTACGACAACAAACTCCTAGCATTACCAAGAGACGAACTACAGTCCAGATGACCTCTTATTCCTCTTGATCACCAACATCGCACTGAACACTACCTGAGGAGGAAGGTAGGGAGGGTGAGCATAAAATGCCTAGTAGGAAAAACAATTACCTCGATTAAAAACATTTTAATGATAGGGAATTCCTGCATGATTAGTTTAGTCCAAAACATACATATATATATAATCCAAACCGGAAATCCATATATATATATATATATATATATATATATGCAGTGTAATCAAAATCATTCAATTCATATGCACATGACACAAATCAACCCATACCCATGAGCTCTCATCCTCTCATCTGTGGAAACCCAGGATGATGGCACTAAGTATACCTAACAGCCTGCCTGATACCTAAGCCCATACCCGGAGGGGACACCCGTGTGTCGCCTACCAAACCTGGAAGGGCAACCGAATTGCCTACACCTGCCAAATAGAGAGGTAATCAGAAATAACAAAATCCAGCGTGAGTTTACGAACTCTCACTGACGGTGGGGCACACAGCGCCACACTGTATCCCACGATGCTAACACGATGCTCATGTATAATCCTATGACACGTGCAATATAGAACTGAAGTATGAAAATAATCATGCTCTGGTTTTTCGGTAAAATCAGTATACTAGGTTTTTATAGAAAAATGGGCAACATAACGGCCTTATTTTTAATATACCTAAAATAACCTGCACTCAGAAAATTCCTAGAGTAATACAGTATATATCTCATACAACCAATTCCCATCACAGACATTTAAATAGTCTAAAAATCACGTTTATTCTTATATGTTGCAAAAAGTAAGTTTTATACGAAAATGATATAAAACAGAGGCAATTGAGTCCCTACCTCGCTCGAATAGCAATACCATGCTATCGAATCCTCAAGGTGTCGTTGACGATCGCCCAGAGGGTCGGGAACCAATTCCAAGCCCTCGATCGTCCTCTTGCAAAAAACCAACTTTTCACCGGAGCTTCAATTCTACAAACGACATCTTCGTTGAATTCCTAGAACCCAAAATAGTTAGGTTAAACATATAACTTGTCCAATTCTGGTTCGGACTCACACCGGACTGGTGGCATGCAAAATGAGACAAAATCTCAACCGTCTGATCTCGATTTTCGTGCTGATCACCAAACAACACAATATATATATATCAAATTTCTCTATTTTCCAAGTACATTCCAAAATTGCGGTAAAAAACACAATCCAACGGCCAGATCGAAAACTACAACCATAAACTCGAAATGCCCAAAAATGGCAACTTTCAATCCGGATAAAACGGGGTTGAGATATATATACCTTGATGATCCTTGAGATGAGACGAATCCAATGGGACCGGTTGGAGGTCGAATGGTGGCCGGAATAGTCACCGGTGATGAAAGTCCGAAACAACCCTTTTTCTTCTCTGGCGACGGCGAGCGGCTCTGGCGCCCTGCAGCTGGCCGGTGCTGGTTCGTGGTAGCCTGGGGGAGCTCCACAGATGGTCTGCTTGGCCGGACGGTGCTTGGGCGGCGGTGCGGCTTCCTTTGGTCGAGAGAGTGAGAGAGACAAGGGAGAGAGAGAGAACGGATCGGGGGGGACGAAAGGGAGAGAGAGAAAGATATATATATATTTAATTTTTTTTTTATTTTTTTTAAAAAATTTTGTCAAATGACCATTATGCCCTTGTAAAAACTGAGTTTTTACATTCTCTCCTCTTTATCGAAATTTCGTCCCGAAATTCAAAATATAAGTCAAGGTTTTTATCACAATACAACTTCTAATTGAAAATTAAACAAATAAGGGTACTTCTTGTACATCTTCGTCTCGAGTTCCCAAGTAGCCTCGTCTTCTTTGTGATATTCCCAAAGCACCTTGACTAGTGGTATCTCTCTATTGCGAAGCACCTTCAACTCTCTAGTCAACAAGCAGACATGTTGCTCTACATAGGACACATCTTCTTGGATCAGTACATAAACGTACTGGATAATATGAGATGGGTCCGATGTGTACTTCTTCAACATCGACACGTGAAACACATTATGCACGTGACCCAACTGTGTAGGCAGGTTCAAGCGATATGCCACTAGTCTAATTCTCTCAGTGATCTCAAAGGGACCAATATACCTTGGAGCAAGCTTACCCTTAACCCCAAATCTTGTCACATCTCGCCTTGGAGTCACTTTCAAGAATACGGAATCACTAGTATCGAACTCTACCTCACGCCTTTTCAGGTCAGCATAACTCTTCTGGCGACTCTGAATCTCTTTGAGTCTCTCTTGGATACCCTTGATCTTCCTAGTAGTCTCCTCAATCAGTTCAGGTCCGAGAGTAACATGCACTTCTGGTTCTACCCAACACAAAGGCGATCTACATGACCTCCCATACAGCACTTTATATGGAGCCACACCCACACTGGTCTGGTAACTGTTATTGTAAGCAAATTCCACTAAAGGAAGATGGTCATCCCAGTTCCCACCAAAGTCCAGTATGCAACAACGTAGCATGTCCTCAAGAATCTGAATGGTCCTTTCAGACTGACCATCTGTCTCAGGATGGTGAGCTGTACTGATATCCAACTGCGTACCAAACGCTTTCTGCAAGGCTCTCCAAAACTTAGAAGTGAACCTTGGATCTCTGTTAGATACTATGCTTGAAGGCACACTATGCAAACGTATGATATTCTCCACATACAGTCTACTGAGCTTAGTAAGTGAGTAGTCCATCCAGATCGGTATAAAGTGAGCACTCTTCATCAACCGATCGACTATCACTCAAACTGCGTCATTCTTCCTCAAGGTCTTCAGCAAATGGGTCACAAAGTCCATCGTGATCTTGTCCCACCTCCATTCCGGAATTGGCAACGGTTGAAGTAATCCAACTGGTCTCTGGTGTTCAACTTTGACTTGTTGACAAGTCAAACACTTAGCCACAAAGGTAGCTACATCCTTCTTTATCCCTTTCCACCAATACTGCAGCTTCAAGTCCCGGTACATCTTGGTACTACCAGGATGTACTGCAAACCTTGATTTGTGAGCCTCTGTTAGAATGGTTCCTTGAAGATTAGGGTCATCAGCTACAACCAACTTCCCACTGAAAAGCAAAAACCTTTCTCTGTTAGTGCTCAAACCATCTAACTGTTCACCATTCTAAAGCCGGTTCCAGAATATCCTCAACTCCCTGTCTTACCACAGACTCTGCTAGACAGCCTGGAGAAGAGATAGTGAAATCACAATGTTACTCAGGCAAGCAATCCCTTCATTCTCGAAGTACTACAAGTTGTAATCACCAATCGCAACTGAGTTCTTCTAGTCTTCAACCACTAGTGCAGCTAGTGCACCATGAGGCTTCCTACTCAGTGCATCAGCTACAACATTGGCCTTACCCGGATGATACTGGAGGTCGAAGTTATAATCCTCCATATACTCAACCCATCTTCGCTGTCTCAAGTTCAAATCCTTCTGGGTAAAGAGATACTTCAAACTCTTATGATTAGAGAATATGTCAAACTTCACACTATAAAAGTAACATCGCCAAATCTTCAAAGCAAAGATCACTGCTGCAAGTTCTAGATCATGGGTGGGATAGTTCTTTTCATGTGGCTTCAACTGACGAGAAGCATAAGCCATAACTCGACCATTCTGCATCAAGACGCATCCCAAACCCGTCTTTGAAACATCGGTATACACCACATAAGGCTTGTTACTATCAGGAACAGTAAGAACTAGTGCGGTGGTTAAACTCTGCTTTAACCTGACAAAAGCTTCTTCACTTTCGTGATCCCAAACAAACTTGACGTCCTTCCTGGTCAACTTCATCAAAGGCAAAGTAATTCTCGAGAAATCTTGCACAAAACGACGGTAGTAGCCTACTAATCTAAGGAAACTACGTACCTCCGTCACATTTCTCAGTCTTTCCCACTCCAGAATAGCTTCGATCTTAGTGGGATCGACTAAAATACCTCTGTGAGAAATCACATGGCCCAAGAACTTCACTTCTGACATCCAAAAGTCACACTTCGATTTCTTGGCATACAACTGATGATTTCTCAAGGTCATAAGTACTATCTCCAGGTGTTTGGCATGCTCTTCTCGAGTCTTGGAATACACCAGGATGTCATCGATGAACACAACCACAAAACGATCCAAAAACGGCCTAAAAACCCGATTCATAAGATCCATAAATGCTGCGAGAGCATTCGTCAAACCAAATGGCATCACCAGAAACTCAAAATGACTATATCGAGTTCTGAATGCTATCTTAGGTATATCATCCTCTTTTATCTTCAACTATGATAACCGGATCTCAAATCGATCTTAGAGAAGAACCTTGAACCACCAAGTTGATCAAACAACTCATCTATCCTTGGCAAGGGATACTTATTCTTCACCGTCAACTGACTCAACTTCCTGTAATCCACACAAAGTCTCAACGAACCATCAGCTTTCTTCGCAAACAAAACAGGAGCACCCCAAAGAGAAGTCTACTACGAATAAAGCCCCTGGAAAGCAGATCATCCAACTGTTCTCTTAATTATTCCATCTCAGCAGGCGCCATGCGATAGGCTGGAATAGAAACTAGCTGAGCTCCAGGAACTAGTTCAATACAGAACTCGATCTCCCTATCTGGTGGTAACCCTGGTAAGTCTTCAGGAAACACCTCCAAAAACTCACACACCACCGGAATCCATAGGTCTTGATCGTCTGTCCTCACCTTGCCATCCATGGTAAACAAGTTCCCATAACACTCAAGTTTCTTTCTTCCACCCAAGCACGCTTTCAGAATAAGACTAGGCTTCAATGGACTCATCCCAGCCTGATAGATAATAGGATGTCCATCACTAGGAAAAAGAGTCACCCACTTCTTATGACAGTCTACAACGGCTCGATACTTCGACAACCAATCCATACCGAGTATCACGTCATACTCTCCCATCGGCAACACAATCAAATCAGCAAGAAGCTTCCTATCACTTACCATAACCCGACAAGACTTACACACACTAGACACATCGGCTACTCCTCCCAAAAGTGTACCCAACGTCAATACATAATCCAAATCAGAAAATTACAACCCCAATAGTTGATCAAATAATAAGGATATGAATGAATAAGATGCACCAGTATCAAACAAAACATGTGCCCAAGATTATGAAAGAAGGATCATACCATCAACAACACCTCGACCGGTGCGATCTTGACTGTCGTCTGCCCTAGTAAAAGCATAGGCTTGGCTAGTTAACTTTCCTTTCCCTTTGTTGCCTCTTCCCTGGTCAGGACGGCTACTGCTGGATCCTGGACCACTACTGCCAAAATCACGCCCACCCTGACTCCCTGATGCCTGAGGAGTCTGAAAGTTCTGAGTAAAACTCTGAGGGCGGTACTGATGCTGATAAGGCTGAGGGGAAGTAAAAGCCTGCGAAGTACCCTGTGACTATTGCAGTCTTGCTTGAGTGTTCTGATAAGAAACAGAACCGGACTGGCTCCTCTGCGGTCCTCCCTGAGAAAGAGGAGATTTCTGCAGACGGTTGGGACACTCATTCTTCCGATGACTCAGCTGACAACAAACAAAACATTCTCTATACGGACTGCCGTTGCCACCCCCAGAAGAACCACTGCTGTTCGAGCTCCCACTGCTCGAAGTATCCTAGGCTGACCACTGCCCCTGGTTCCTTCTGGTGGCTTTCCTGTCATTACCTCTCCGCTGGTTCCTCCTGGAATCCAAACTTTCTTCGATAGCCTCTACCTGCTAGGCAACCATTGTAATCTCAGGAAGAGTATGGAAAGTCAGGGTACCAATCCTGTTGAAAATGTTCTGATTCAGACGATTCCTAAACTTGGCAACTCGGTACTTCTCACTCGTATCCAGTCCAAGAGCAACACTTACCAACTCAGTGAACTCTATCAGGTACTCATTCACTGTTCTGTTACCTTGGGTCAACATCTCAAATCGGTTCACAACTTTATCCTGTTGATCCTCATTGGCATACTGGGCCTTGAAAATCCATTCAAAGTCTTCCCAAGTCAAGCCCACTACATCTTGCATCCGTTCCACTGCTTCCCACCAACGAATGGCACTCCCCGTCAAATGGGTAATAGCAAACACAACCCAAAACTCAACTGGAGTACCAAGGGCTCGAAAGTGCCTCTCCATCTCACGCAATCAAGTAATTGCCGTGAGAGTTTATGGTCTACCATCAAACTACCCTGGTTGGAGATGCATAAACCGTTGGAGATGATCAGCCTGATCCAACTAACATTCCCTCGGAGCTGGAGGCTGATAGTCTGGATTGCTCATCTGGATGAATGCCTGCTGCATTGCCTCGATCAGATGAGTGAAATCCGGACGAGGAGGTTCGGCACCCGGCTAGTGCCTCGGAACTCTTCTAGGAGCCATCCTTACAAGTCTGAAACAATATGTCAAACTATTAATGCAATAATGATGAATGCTTGTCATAAAAATCAACATCAATCTAGTTTAATGGTGATATGTCCGAGCTGTTAAACTCAAAGCTCTGATACCGAAAATTTCTGTCACGACCCAAAACCCGGGCCAGTGGCAGAAGGGGAATTTCACAAAGGTGGGAAATTCTTTGATTTATTTGAAAAGTATCAAAAGTTCTAGTTTTTATAAAAACGGTCTATTTAATTAAAATAATCAGAATTTCATCCCGTGAGCCACTCCCATAGTTCGTATACACCATTAAACATAGGTTGAATAATTATTAAAAATCACGAAATCAAATATTTTACCAAGCATCATCATCATCTACCAAAAAGTCAAATACTAGAATGGCATACATAAGTTCGCAGACAAAATGGAAAGCAATAATCTTGGTTCAATGCTAATACAAAACCCAAATAGTCCAAAGACTACGACAACAAACTGCTAGCATTACTAAGAGACGAACTGCAGTCTAGATGACCTCTTATTCCTCTTGATCACCAAGATTGCACTGAACACCACCTGAGGAGGAAGGTAGGGAGGGTGAGCATAAAATGCCCAGTAGAAAAAATAATTACCTCGATCGAAAACATTTTAGTGATAGAGAATTCCTGCATGGTTAGTTTAGTCCAAAACATACATATATATAATCTAAACTGGAAATCCATATATATATATATAAATATATATATATAAGCAGTGTAATCAAAACCATTTAATTCATATGCACATGACACAAATCAACACATACCCATGAGCTCTCATCCTCTCATCTGTGGAAACCAAGGTGATGGTACTAAGTATACCTAACAGCCTGCCTAATACCTAAGCCCATACACGGAGGGGACACTCGTGTGTCGCCTACCGAACCTAGAGGGGCAACCGAATTGCCTACACCTGCCAAATGGAGAGATAATCAGAAGTAACAAAATCCAGCACGAGTTTACAGACTCTCACTGATGGTGGGGCACACAGCGCCATACTGTATCCCACGATGCTAACACGATGCTCATGTATAATCCTATGACACGTGCAATACAGAACTGAAGTATGAAAATAATCGTACTCTGGTTTTTCGGTAAAATCAGTATACTATGTTTTTATAGAAAAATGGGCAGCATAACAGCCTTATTTTTAATATACCCAAAATAACCTGCACTCAAAAAATTCCCAGAGTAATACAGTATATATCTCATACAACCAATTCCCATCACAGATATTTAAATAGTCTAAAAATCATGTTTATTCTTATGTGTTGCAGAAAGTAAGTTTTATACGAAAA
>JXTB01000122.1:646738-666592 GCA_002914805.1 Parasponia andersonii
GAGCCTGGCACACTCCTCGGCCACAAGCCTCACGGCCTCCTCGAGCTCGTGGTTGGACGGCGCCACCAAATCGTTAGGGCCCGCCAACTGGCTTGAAGCCGTAACCTGCCGACTCGCCATGGTGATCCGGTCATTTTCGTCCCGGCGAAATCGATTCAGGGCAGAGGCGTCGAGTCGACTCCACAGATATTTGGTGAAGACCCAGGTATCCAAGGGGAATGGGAGGTATAAAACCATCCTGGGCATCAGATTCATCGTCAGGGGGTTAAGGACGGCCTGAATGTGCCTGCATTCCCCCGGAGAGCCGAAGATTATGATCCTCTCCAGGCCTTTGAGCCGCCTTGCCGACAGATACGGTTCAAACCTGTTTTCTTCTGCCAAGGCTACACAAGACAAAATAACATGAGCAATAGTATCGGGAGAAGGCGCAGACCCAAAGGTCACGACCTAGCACTTACACTGCAAGAAGATTGAGGGGACTTGGAAATGCTCTCCGTTCACCCAAGGAGAGCACCACGCCCCTCCAACGGCATATAGCCTGGCGTGAGAGTCCCATTGTTTGTCCGACCGCGGCAACCCCCAAAAGATGTGATGCCCTGGCAGCGGCTGGAGGTAGAAGGTGGGGTAGGAGCCTTTCTTGGGGATGAGGATAAGCTTATAAGCATAAAAGACCACCTCCAGGTCAATATGCATGTTATAGATAACTGACAGGGCAGAAAGCCCCATCAGAATCATGATCCCATTTGCATTCAGCTGCATCGGATGGATTCCCGTCAAAGCAAAAAATTGGTGGATAAGGGGAGGAAGAGGGAATCGCAGCCAGTCCAGATGCTTCCTACCCAGGACGATGCAACCCTCGGGGGCGCAAGGACGGAGGTACCAGTCCGCAGGGCCCTCAACCTGTTGCAGCATCACTCCTCCGGGGAGGCAGAGCTACCTCCTCAGTGAATCCAGCTCTGAATCCACAACGGAGTGCAATTCCTGGTTTTGACTTGAAGACATGGTTCCGAAACGCGGATGAAAGAGTGAAAGTCTTAAGAGGAGAAGGAAGCAGAAACCCTAGGATTTTATGAGGCTGGAATGATTGAAAATTTTAGTAAAGTGGCAAATGAACGCAATTGCGGCTTTTATAGAGGAGGAGCCGAAGAGTTCTTTCTGGAAAAAGGGAGAATAAGGGAGACCGAACAGTCGGAACTTCAAAATTCAAACAGATTTCGTAATATGAGATGGCGTGCCTCCGCATCGGTAAGAGGGGAACCACGTGCATCCCCCAGATTGGAGAAACGAAGAGATGATTTCCCCACTTGGTGGATACGAATCCGTCAAGTAGGGAAATGGGGGCAGTTGTGGGACCCATTCCCAAGCCATACACCACGTGGAAGGCCATGCGGGTCGCACGTGATCTCACAATCGGCCATTGGGCCGTCCGAAGTTAGGGCCAAGCCCATTACAAACCCTAGACAGTCTGGCCCAATCTGACCCCAACCTCGACAACTGAGGGTCGGAAGCCCCAAGGGTCTGCCACCTGAGTACAATGGCCCTTACCTCGACAGTTGGGAGGGTCGGAAGCCCCAAGGGTCCTCCATCTGAATACAATGGAAAGCAACTTACGACTCCAGACCCAGACAAAGTATTTAATGCGATCCTGGGTAGGCGTGCCCAAGGGACAAGCCGTCCTGACAGAACGGCGATTTACCCAAATCTCACCCCTGACAGATTGAAGCCGTAGGAGGCGGCGGAAATCAGGCTACAGTGATATAGAGGAGATCGCAGAAATCTCGGCCCATGACCTCTAAAAAAGACTTTGAGAAGAAAGGTACTCAGTCCTGAGATTGAGACCCGCATGATTCCCAATCTCCAGGACTATATATACAAGAGTCATGCATTCTCGAGAAGGGCATGTACGCTTACAAACAGAAATATATAGAAAAGTCTATGAACAAGAAAAAAATATATACTCATACTGAAGTATTTCCTTGCTATCCTATATCAAAGATAAACCACTGACTTAAGCATCGGAGAGTCTTTGCAGGTAGCCACCCCCGCCTCTCCGATCCTGCCTGGAGTTCAGAATACTTTGGGACAGCAAGGACACGTGGACAGTTGGAGAATACAACATCAGCAGTTCGAGATACGTGGACGGCTGGTGAGAAACTGCTCCAACAGTAGTCATCACTATTAGTAATTTAGTATTAAGATAAAATCACTTTTATACTTTGTATTTTGGCATTTTGTTCACTTTTATACCTTGTAATTCTATTTTGGTTATTATCAATATTAACTCTTAAATTTAAAATCTGTTACAAATTTATATTTTGTTACCAATTTAGAGTAATTAATTTATCATGATGTCATTTATAAAATTGAAAATAAACCATATAAAAATTTATGCAAGAATAAGTCTATTAAATCATCTAGGTAAATTAAGTGTTCTGAATTAGTGCCAAAATATAAATTTATAACAAATTTCAAACTTAAAGGTCATTATTGATAATAATCAAAATAGAATATACAAATTGAACAAAATATCAAAATAAGACGAATAAAAATGATATTATCCCTTTAGTATTTTAGAATGGCAGGGGAACTGTTACTAAAGTACAAACACGGGAAAGTGAAAGAACGACATCAATATAATTTATAAACAACGGTAAGGACCAAAAAAGCGACAATAAATTCAAGAAAGAGAAGAATCCGTGAAACGACAATAGGAATATCGACATTGACCTAAAAACAACAACAGTATTAACCGTTTCCTGAAAAATTCCAGAAAATCCAGTGGACGGATTGATGACAGGGAGGAATGACCCAAGTGGGACTTCCTAGATTTGGCATCTAAACACTTGATTTTATCTCGATTTTGACCTTCAAATTGAAATGTCACATTAGTTTCACTTGTATGTTTATTTTAATCACTATGGCCCTTCTTTTATAAGAGAATTGTTCGAACTGAAACAAAACTCGAATACTAAATCTAGAATATTATAAATTCAGATGAATAATTACTCTTTACAACTTGCAATTTTACTGGCTATTTTAGTTAAAATGCAGCAGCCATATATTTTTTTGTTCTAGGATTAAGCTATATGCTGAAATCTGAACGAAGAACAAGGTGCATTATTAAGGGACACACTGTTCAGCCTAAGAAATATTGTGATGTAGCAACAGATGAGAAAATAGAAGAAAGAAGAGAGGAAGAACAAAGATAATTTAAGAAAGAGAATAGCTGAATAATTATATTTCATGAATAAGTATGAAAAATAATTACGTAATTAAATCTATTTATAAATAGATAATTGGACTAAAAGAGGAAAATAAACACATTCTAAAAATTAATAAAAACATAAAACTTAAATATAGTTATCCAAAATAAAATAACACCTAATAATAAATCTAAATAATCCTAAACAATATACCAATATTATTTCCTAATATATATTATTCTACATCTACATTATATTGGTTATAATGTGATTCACTTTCCCTTTCGATAAGTCATAGGTAGCACAAAACGATTCTTGTTAAGTGTCACAATTCTGTTAGACATGGAGCAGCTAGTCTTGATTTTGAAGTCGTTATTTTTGCCATTTTTCTTCCTTTACTTAGGCTATATTACGAAGTGGAAAGCATTTGGAGATTAGCTAACTTTGAATTAATGCATAAAATAGACCATATCAAAGCCACCTCCTAAGATGGACTCCTCGCGATACAAGGATACAACTCTGCATTTTCAAACAAAATTAGCGAAAGCGAAAAACAAGAGGGAAAAGGTTTTCACACGCGTTAGTACGTGAAGCTCCTCACTTCATTGAAAGATTTGCCAAAAGAGAATCAGTACTAGTGACACCTTCCCATGCTTTGTTTTCAAGGTGGGATAGAGAGAGAGAGAGAGAGAGAGAGAGAGAGAGAGAGAGACATTTGTCTAATTTGACTTGGCTAGCAAAGTTTCTATATACAACGTCAGAGATTGAGACCCTGGAATCCAGTACTGATGGAAGTCTAATTCATTTGTATTATGATTTTATCAACTTAGTGGTTGACATCACTTTTTTGCGAATTTATCAGCCTAATAATACCGTCAATTTTCCATCAGCCAATGCCCTAACGATTGATCTGTTGCTATACATATTTCATTATGGAAGGTCAATGTTCGGAAAAAAATTGTATTTTCAGAGATTCAAAGAATCCTCAACCACGTCAAACCCAAGACTTTCCATTACATCTCTGAAAAATCATTTCACTCGTCGCAATAATTGCCAGAGTAAAGCGTTTTTAAGGCAATATTTTCTAGTCCATAGAACTTGAAAACCTCGTAAAGACCACTAGTGGTAGAGCGCGATAGAAATTAACGGGCTTCTAGGATCAATAAATGGCACTATATCGACCGGTTAAGGCCAGGGCTCTTCCAAATGACATCTGGAGGAAATAATACAACTTCCAAATTGGTAGTTCAAAATGAGTGTTTTCAACGCAGAAAGAGGCTTGCCCTTTTCTTCAAATTTGCGTAGGCATTTAAACTCTACATGGCATTCAACTATTGGACCATCCACATGTTTATGCAATTTCGAAAGTCTTAAACTAGCTGAAACTGCTAAACCTCTAGTACTTGGTATTAATTTGGAAAATTGGAGGCCATATCCTCCAAATGCATAGAAGATTTCTATGCTAGTTAATTCCCACACCTATATTTCTCCATCAGGCAGAGTACAATTTCATGCATGGCCACACTATTAAAACTTTGACGCCATGCCAATATACTCTAAACTTCGCATGTCATAATTTAATCGGAAAAAGAAAAAAAAGCATAGGCCAATCTTATTGGATTGTCTGATCAATCACAATATTGGTCTTTTACCCCTATCAGTGATCAGTCATCTGTTCCAAAGTAACGGTCACCAAACTCACCCATCCCAGGAATGACACGGAATTCTTCATTCAGTGCAACGTCAATCTCTGAAGTAACAATCTTTAAGGATGGGAATCGTTTGCAAACACAATGGATACCTTCGGGAGCCTGAGCTCAAGAAAACGGACGGATTAGTCTATAACTTCCACATCGTCATAGAAAGTATTTATCTTAAACCAGCACTGACAATAATAACTCACCGATATTAAGTTAAGGAATATAATGTGAGCTTCAGGAACTCCTTTCTGTATGAGTAACTCAATAGCTTGATTAGCAGAATTGCCTACAAGGAATATATTGAGGCAAAGTTTCCAATAATCAGTGAATAACTGGGCAAGTAGGCCATTAATAGTTGGAAAATTTATCAAATGCGTACTGAATGGTCTCTAAATAATCCTTTCTCAGGAGACGGGGAAAAAAATACGTTAGTTCAAAAAAAAAAAATCATGCACTTACATCTCAATTTCATTGTTTCTCATTCTCTTATTTCCTTTTCAGAAAACAGGAATCCACATACAAACATTCTAACTGCTACTCAAACTTGGTCCCTACTGCTGATTCTAAACAAACTTGCGAAAAGGAAAAAGAAAAGAGAATAGAGAGTGCAAAAGTATCTTGAGAAAGACAAGTGAAAAGGAAATTAAAAACTTCACCTGTAGCGAGAACAGGATCTAGAAGCAGGACATGTCGTTCTGAAATATCCTTGGGAAGTTTCTCATATATAAGCTGCATAAGTTGGAATAACTTAGTTACCAAACATTAAGAACATTCAGAGTGGACAAGTTAGCCCCCGCACATCTTTTAAATGCAAAAGCCATTCAAAATTACCTGTTTCCCATTGTCTCCATCCCGGTGAATTAGGATTTTTCCAATTTTTATTCCTTTGCAACATGCCCGTAACGCGTTTTCCATGCTCTCACCACTGAATCAATAAATAAGGAAAGCTTATTTGAGTTTTTTAATAAAAAAAGTACAAGAAGTTAGAGAAAAAAAAGAACTCCAGAGTTAAAGCTCAAAAAAGGTGTTGCCATATAGCATGCCGAGGTGCGGATCTAATATTCATTATTGCAAAATTGATCTATACGGGGATCTGAGATTTTTTCACACTTCTACAACAGAAGACTGAAACTGGCACCACAATTTAGGTTTCAAACTAAAGGGTCTTATTGGCAGATGGCAATAACTGACAAAATCAATACCTTTCATAAAGCTCACCTTCGAACAATGGAAACCCCGCACAACTTTTTGCAGAAATCAACCCCAGTATATACTGATGCTGAAATAATTAACACTAAATGTCAAAAACAAACAAAAGGTTTCTCATTTTTAGGAACGGACTAGTTAACATGATAGGCAGAAATTCCTAATTCAAAGTTGAGCCTCACACAGACAACATCAACAAAATAAATTAAGGGGGAGACTACAGAGGATGGTAGGAGGTAAGTAAATTGAAAACCTGTTGGAGTTACAACTTGCTTCTCGGTGAATGGCAAATGGCCAAGCCCATGCTCAACAACCTGAGAGTCAAACAAAATAAATAAACAAAATAAAATAAAGTGAGTTGAACACATAGATCCAAGTTGATAAGTGAATAAATAGTGAAATTTGGCAAGGCCAAATGGTAAAAAATAGGAGTCTACCAGACGAATAAGCCGATCGGAATAAAACACAAAATCATGCTTTGATATTTCTTTATCTCGAATCAGAGTATGCATTCCTCTTATCTGCAGCATCACATAACCAAAATAAGGATCATAAAGAGCTAAAGTAAACAAACAAAAGCTGTACAGCATATCAAGTTGTTGAGTGTGGGATAAACACAATGATAAATTTAAAACATAGTAGAATCACCATTAGATTCAACACAACTATATTTCATAAGCACTTTTAACTGAAAAAATAGTGGAAACTAAATTTAGAACAAGTAATATCAGTAGAATCATAAGTCTTTAGCAAAATCAGTAGCTTAAAGTCTAATATATATAATGCTGATTTAAGGGGAAATAGATTATTACTTTTCTCCTCGGATAAGTAGTATAGACTAACAAACCTGCTTTATTGATCACCGATATTAAGGGGCAATAGATTATTACCATATTTTCCCCTCCAAGTAAAAAGAAGGTTAGAACAAACAATATGCCTAAGAAAAAACTCAGGATTTCTGATTTTCAATTATATGTTTATGATACCAAATTAAAAAAAGAACACATACCTGAAATGTTGACTGAATAACATAGACATTTGGATATATTTTGCAGAGGTCATGCTGGCCAAGCTTTGTGCGAATATGTTGCACAATCAAATCAATAGCAACATGATTATCACCTCCACGGGGAATAATCACATCAGCATACTTCTTGGATGGGAGAACAAAATCATCAAAAGCAGGCTTGACGAACTTGGCATACTGCATAATGAATATCAGGATGTCATCAGAAGATTTATGATGATAAAACTATACATGAAAATGCAACTCATCTTAATTGAATCTACACAAGCTTCTTATTTTTTCTGTTATGTGGTGTACTAAAAATGAGCTTGTTGCTTGAAGGCTTGCAACTTATGGCCCAATTTGGAGTCCTTGATGAACCCGTCCAGATAATCCGCATAAACGATACGAACTATCATCTGTAATATGACAGCAATCCCAGGACAACTCTCTGTTTAACCGTACATTCATCTAGAATGCACAATTGTGTAACATAAGCAGGGTTTGCAGTACACCCCATTCTTAACACAGATACACGTAACTTCTATATATAGGTTATCCATTAAAAAACCCTGGGAAGGTTTCAGTTAAACCCCAATTAAACAGATACTATATCATGAGAACAAAATTTACCTGTTCAAGAACAGAGTTTATATCCCTACCCCTCTCAACTGTGTCTCGCCTTATTCTACGAGCAAGCCTTACATCAGCATCTATACACATGATTGCAAAAGATACAGCAGTGAAACATAGGACAGAACAACTAGCAGGCAGTTAGAGGGAGAGAATTTACAGTCAAATACACTACAGGATACTCCCAATACCATAAAATCCCTACTTAAAGAATGTAATATGGACCTGCAGCAAAATTAAAAGTACAAAAGGCCACAACTAAGAGTAAAAGAATAGTAAATGAATGACAAGTAAATACATAGAAAGAATTAAAACCTGTGTCAACAAAAATCTTCATGTTCATTAGATTGCGGACACGTTGATCATGGAAAACCAAAATCCCCTCCAATATAATAACATCAGAGGCATTAACCTGAAAGAATTGAGCACAAATGTGTGAAAAGTAGGGGTTAAAAAAATGTTCATAAAATCAAAAGGAAAGCTATTTCAAGTACCTGCCGAAAACTATCTGAACAACGGCGATGCTTCTTAAAATCATAGATAGGAACTTGAACTGATTGCCCACATCTAAGCTTTTTAACACAATCTACAAGCTGCTCAGTGTCGAAAGCATCTACAAAGCGAAACCACTATACAATTAACAAATTTTGCACAAAATGTTCTACAAATGAAAACCCCATACAATCGATGGTAATACCCAAATTACTAATCCAAAAGAATTCAATAAAATCAGACCAAATCAAATAAGTGATACCAGGATGATCAAAATTATACTCATGCACGCGTTCAGATTCTTCAGGTGTCAAACCACGGTAAAACGAATCCTACAAAAATGGTGTACACTAAACTGATAAGAAAATACGTGAAAAGGGACAATCTTCCATGAATGATGGAACATTGAAGCAATTCACTATTAGTAAGTAAAACCCAGACCTGATTGACAAGCACGACACGGTGATCGTGAAGCTGTTGGATGATCATATCACACACCGTGGTCTTCCCGGAGGCCGTACCTCCCGAAACACCTATTCAATTTACCCCCCAAAAACGACAAAGAAATACACAACCATAAGCCAAAAAAGCGTAACCTAATTTGGCAAAAACAGAATCAAACGACATTTAATGGGGGAAAATAAAAATAAAAATAAAAAAAGAAAAAGAAGTCAGGTTACCGATGACGAAGGGCTGCTTGGGGGCATTGGCGTCGGCGGAGACTGAAGAAGCGGAAGTTGAAGAGAGATGGACCGGAGACGAAGACGACGACGACGACGATGGAGGAGATGAGAGGAGGCCGTCGAGTCGGAGCCCCGAGAAGTGGGCCCCAGAAGCTGCCTCCATGACGTAGTCTATGGATTTGGTCTCCTCCGGCATTTTTTTTTTTTTTTCTGGAGATATTTTGCGTAGCACTTAAGACACTACGGCAACTGCTCTGGACTGGTTCTGAATAAGAGAGAGAGAGAGAGAGAGAGAGAGAGAGAGAGAGGAGTTGAGATTCAGTGCAGGCGCTGGACAATTACGACCATGCGTTTGCATAAATGTCACGCTAATTTTACTGTGTTGTTCCTTGGCCATTTCTTCTTTTCTTTTTTCTTTTTTTTTTGAAGAACTTTTATTTATTCTTTATTCTTTTATTATTTGCATTTATCGTTTTTTATTTCGTTTTTTCGTTTTGGGGCTTCGGTCTGTTGCACCAACTCAAAAGGAATATGCTTTTATTTTATCCTTGTGATTTAAGATTCGATGCTCCTTTTTCTAAGGAAAATAATAATAATGTTATACCAAGAGAGAGTCACAAATCGTTTGCCTCACCAAAAATTAAGAGAAGTAAATTACAATAAGTCCTTTATTTACTTTGGTTGTGTCGTTTCTCCTTCCCGGAGTATAATTTTTTTAACCCTCACGAGAATGCCAAAAAAAGGCTCAACTCTATCTTACCTTAGTGTTTTTTTGTTTATTGGAGCTCCAAAATGTTCTCATTTTCAGCTGATTTTGGACAAAATCAATAATAATTTTAACTATTAAAAGGGTATGAAACTTTTTATAGAAGGTAGAATTACTCTTATTAACTCAGTTATTATAGGACAACTGTCTTACTCTTTCTAAGTTTACAGTTGGCTGATGACTTTATTAAAGAAGTAGATCTCTTCTATGCAAAAATTTTTATAGTATGGTTCCACTTAGGGTACTAAGCCCATCATCACCTCTTAGAAAACATGTTGTAAATCCAAAGAAGATGGTGGCTTGAGTCTTAAAGATAAAAGAATTTTAAATACGACACTTTAAGAAATTGTCTTGAAGCTTATTAATATATGAGTCTTTTATTTTAAAGTTTTTGAGGGGCCATTTCTTTTCGTGGGGCTTTTCAGGTTTTGGAAATTTTTTGTCTGGTGTAGTTTGCGAGCTCATATTCAGCGTTTCTCTGATGAATTGATTTAGGCAATTGGTAAAAACTCAACGGTTCGCTTTTGGACAGATAATTAACTAGGTTCTCTATTAATTGAGTCACTAGATATTAATTACTTTTTAGAGCCTAACCTAGATGCAATTATTTTTAGAAACCAGTTGGCCTTTTTCTGTCTATTTTTGTTCTAATTTTCCTCAAATTGCTGAAGAAATTCAAAAAATAGGCGTGGGTGATTCTCCAGATGCTCTCGTATGGCATTATTCTTTTTCTGGTCATGTCACTTGCAAGGAGGCTTATTTTCAATTGGTGGGTTCTTCTGTAAAAGAAAGATGAGACAATAAATTTTAGGCCAGTTGCATTCCTCCTTTACGATCTATGCTTTTTTGGAGGTTACTTCAAGACAAGCTTCCAACAAAGTCAAATCTTTGCCGTCAAAGTTTTATAATGCCTTCTTGTTTTCGTTTTTGTTTTCTTCATAAGGAAAGTCTAGATCATTTTTTTCTATCTCACTCTTTTGCCTGTAGTATTTGGGAAGCCATTGCTTTTGCCTTTAAGCATTGTATTAGACTAGATGGTTCTATTGTTGATCTGTCGATTAATGCTTTAGAAGCTACTTTTAGTAGCCAAGTATCGCAACTCTACAGTACAACTATTGTTTTTAATGTTTTGATCATTTGGTGGTCTCATAACAAAATAATTTTTGACAATGCATACACTTCTATTCATTTGGCTCTTGCTATGGTTTGGCGAGCAATTAGAGAATCTAATTTGTTTGGTTTGGGTGTGATGAGAAATTCTTTTGGCGTACTCCCCTAGTAGGATGGTTGAAAGTAAACAAGATAATACTGCTTATGGTTGTCCCGGTTTAGTTGGATATAGAGAGGTTTTTAGAATATCACATGAGATTTTGAAAGGCTGCTTTGCCATTTCTATTGGCAAAGTTTTTGCTTTTGAGATAGAGTTAGCTGCGACAATTCATGTCATTACTTATGATTGGGACTTTGAGTGGAGAAACATTGGGCTGATGAGTAATACAGCTTATCTCATCTCTTTATTTAGATCTCGTTGTTTCTTGGTGTTGGAAGCCATCTTAGATACATTGTCTTCAACTCATATCTAATATGACATTTCATGCTTCTCACATCTTTTGGGAAAGAAATATTGTGGCTGACATTTTATCTTCCAAGGCTACAAGTATTCAAGGCCCAACCTAGCAGTACTCTGCTCCATCGTTCATACAAGATTCATTTAACAAAGACCTTCTGGAATTTCCGACCTTTCATTTTTCATAGGTGTTTATATTGTAAAACAATGTGCTCTTTTTTCTTTTTATAGTTTTTTTCTTTAGGTTTTACATAATTTTTAATGAAATATTATTAGGAGATTAAGATAATAATTTTATTTTCGCATAACTATTTAACTCTTTGTAAAGTTTTTATTGCTTTGTTGTGTTTTTTTTTTCCCCTTTGTCTAGATGGTTTCGTGCTTTTATTTTTGTACCAATTTTTTACTGTTTTAATAAATTACTGGAGGGTTCCTTACTGACATAGGTTTCTAAGTATTTTTTTTTTCCTTAGGTACCATTTTACTGGAAAAAAAGAGAACTAAAATAATGTAAAATAATATGATTAGATCGGAGAAGATTGGACCCTCCTTCCCTAGTCCTATGTTAGTGAGTGGCACTTTTTAATGGTTGGTATTAAAAAAGCATTTGTAGTAGCTTCATAATTAATAAAGTTGGGCAACTCACATGTAAACTTAATGGTAGAAAAATATTAAAGCCCAACAGTGCACCACAACTAATACAATTAGAAGACTTATTGTGAACGTCTCACAGGTTTAATATAATTAGAGGACTCATTGTGAAGGTCTCACATCCTTCATTTTTTTTTTTTAATAAATTGAAGGTCTCACATCTTTATTAGTATAACATTAGTCTTTATGGAATGTTGGCTCTTGTATTAGTGTGTCAGGTGCCAAATAACAATGTTATAGTTTTGCTTTTTTTTTTCCCAATACCTTATTGAAAAAAAAAAAGACTAGAACTTCTTTCATGGATAGTAATCCTAAAAAAAATATTGCCTTTTTTTAAAAGAAAAAAAAACTGCTATAAATTTAATACCATCCTCCAAAAATGTTACTCAATCTAATTACTTGAAACATTGCTAGGAATTTACATTGATAGAAATTTACTTTAAATATGTTATCCACAAAACATAGAGCTTTCGAGATGACCCATTTTCTAAAGAGGTTTTAGCGGATTGACCGATTTTGATTTATGCTAGACATCTCTAAATTTTTTATAGCTTGAATAATCTTATCACATTCTGTTATCCTAAATTTTGTTGTTTTATTTTAATTTTAGTCCTTGATCACAATTTACATAATTTTCTGTTACAAACATGGGACTAAAATAAATTAGAAAGCATGTGATATTTGAAAGTTTTAAGAATCAAATTATGAAGAAAAAAAATTCAATTCCTAGTGTAGAAAATTTTAAAAATGACTCCCTAAAATTTATTGTAGATGCATTAGGAACACGTGTTTTGTTTTAATATTTGGTTATGTCCGCGTGGAAAATCACACGTCGTTTTCAAAGATTGTTTGTTCTTTTACCTGAAAGAGCACGTCGTTTTGTTTCATTGGCGCTTTTTTCCAAATAAATTGTTTGTTCTTGCTTCAAGATTAATACAACACATGTCGTTTCTTCAAATATAAACCACGTGCATGTTATTTTCATTTCTCGTTCTTGTATGAAAAAAAATCCATGAAAGAATAAAAAAAAAACTATGTCACAACCACCAGAATAATTCAAAACTTTGACATATTAACAAAAAAGAGTTAAGCCAGAATTACATAAAATTCACATAAACAACTTTATTTTCTCCTGCTTTAACATCATATAATCAAACAAATGAATACTCAAACTTCAAAAGTTCCAACAAATTCCACACCTCCTATAATTTAACTCCAAAAAAAAAAAAAAAACCAACATATCTCATATTGCAGGCAACTTGTAAACCCCATTACCTTCACAATCTCAAGACAGAGAAAGCAAAAGGGTACTGGAAATGAGTGAAGCTACCAGAGCAAAAATTGCAGCAATAGAATATTGAGAATTCAAAGCTGCGGAAGTAGAAGTAGACTTAGGAGAAGATGATGATGTGGACGAAGACGAAGGTGATGCTGGAGTTGAAGGTGCATTTCCTGCTACAGTGGTAATCTTCACCTTCATTCCTTGGCCGCAATGGCCTAAAGTACCGCAAGCAAAATATCTTGTTCCAGGCTTGGTCAACTTCACCACATCATTGCCACTGTTCTTGGAGTCTAGAGCAATGCCAATATCACAGTTCTTATAGGCATTTTCATTTGGTAATTCCACCATACTGTGAAGCCCAGAAGAGTACTTGAAAACTGCCCCGAACCACATTTGTTATTAATATTACAAAACTGATCAAATTTTAGACGACATATGAAGATTTAAACCATTCCAATACTGCAGATCAAGAAGAAGAGTAACATACCAAGTTGATCTCCAACCTTGAATGTTTGAGCAGAAGCCCAGGAGTCGAAGTCTGTGGATTCATCCCAGCCTTGGCTTCCACCAACAACATGTTGGGCTGCCCGAACTCCGTTGGCGATCAAGGCTACCAAAATGAACACCAAGAAGTATGTGTTCTTAGGCCCCATTTGTTCTTCCTTTCTCTCTGCTTCTTTTCAGATTAGTCTGAGCTTATCTACTATTCTTGTGCCTTTCAATTATTTACAGATGGACATGCAAACCTGCCAAGCATACTATATGTAAGAGAGCGAAAGTGGGGTCATAAATGCTCGTAACTCATGATGGTTTCGTAACATGGACACTAAGGATCGTCTTATTAATTAATTAATTAATTAATTTATCATATTGCCCCAGGGAGGAAAGGACACTTTAAATTAGTGTAGCTAAGCTTGGGCAATTGTGTAATTTAGTGGTGAAAACAGGGGTGAAGTTTGTGAAGTGGTACAAAACATGGAATGTATGTATGTTTTAAGATTTTGATTGTTGGAAAAGCATAAGCCAATTTGTATGTTAAAAGTCGGGGACGCTTGGAGTTCAAACAAAGCTAACAATAAGTGTTATCATGGTTCTCGTAACGACTAGCCTGGAAACTGAACTTATATACATAATGTACACAACATGCTAAGCTAGAACCATCAATCGGACAGCTGGGGTCTCTTAGCTTTCAAGATCATCATGACGTGGATCAAATATTCTTGGTATATACATGTGAAAGTTGATTGACTTTACAAGTCAGGGAATATACACCTCATCATCGAGTAACACTCTCTTTCTCTTTGCTGGTTTCTCTCGTCTTGACTCTTGAGAGTGAAGCTGCCATAGTCATACATGGTTAACATACCCTCTTTAGATGGTCTCAGTCAACTAAATGCCAAATTGAAGAGATGCCGCCCTCCCTAGAAGATGCTATCGTTGTCACCGTAGTCCTGGTGGCGGATGTGAGGCCAAAGCAGAGAAGATGAGGCAGAGGAGAGGGCATGGAGAAACGACAACAAATCTAAAAAGATCGTCCAACTGAAAAAACGACAACAGGTAACGAGAAATCACTCCACAAACGACATCAAATGTAAAAACGACGATAATCAGAAACCGAGTTCTGGACGTCACCAGTGAATCAGAGTTCAAACGACAACAACAAAAACAATAAGTTGACGGCAACTGAAAAACGACAAAGGACAAAAACTGATGAATGAATAAACTGAAAACGACACCCGCATGTAAACTACAAAAGTCATAAAATACGACGATAATATATGAAACGACAAAAATCAGAGAAACGACAACGACTTATAAAAATTGGAAAATAGAAAAGAAAGAGAACTTGGGAAACGATTTGTAAACAGGAAGAATGAAAAACTGAATGTCAAACATAAAAAAGCACAAAACTCATTACCGTCATACAGCTAATAAAAAAAAGGGAAAAAAAAAAAAAACTGAAAGACGGTGAAAACAAAAATAAAAATAACTGGAAAACGACAACAAATAAAAAGGCAATGCTAAAGAAAACGACAACATTGCATAAAACGAGATCGACGTAAGACTAAGAAAAGCCGACATAGCAATAAAAACGACAGACACACCCGAAAAACGATATAGAGAGGGACAAAAACCTACAGCTTGTTGTTGTCTGACGGCGCGGTCGCCGCTTGGAGCTATAGCGGTGGAGAAGATTGCGTAGCCGAGGAATTGCAGACAAACAAGGAAAGAGTGCTGCAAAAAGACGAAATTGGGTCTCATTTCGATCCCATTTATGTTGAAACACTAGAATCACGTACGACTCGTGCGCCTGCTTTTGCAGCTAGGCCCATCTTTCGCTCAACTGATTAATCACGCGTCCTTTTTTTTTTTTCTTTTTTCTTTTTTAATTACTTAAGTTGTTGAAATTTTTTTTGAATCGGAATAGAATAGAAATCATTACTGCAAGTACGCAAACAAACTGTTCAAAACTTCTGATTAGATTTAGATTGCTCATGATGATCCATATAGTACTTTGGTTTACAGATCAAGTGGCATAGACATTCTATATGATATAACTTATTGTACGTAATTAAACTGACTCCCAACTTGATGAGAATCAGTGTTGATGCTTGAAAAACGAGACCACCGAGTTATACACAATGTCTTTAGCGTCCACTCCCATTATGAAGTCGGCGTGAGCGTAGTCCTTGATGAACTGAACTGTGAGCTTGTCAACGTCGTGGAGCTTGAGGCTGTCGAGTAAGACCCCCACGTCTCGAACATCCGAAAGCGCGTCCCTCCCTCCATAGCTTATGAAGAGTGGAAGGTTGTGAGGAATGTTGGAGAGGTTGTAAACTGGAGGTGTTGCTTCCCCGTAGTGCATTAGATTGTAGTCAGGTCTTCCATAGTTGTACTTTGCCAAAACCCCATCTCGAACAGCTGTTATAATCACATGAATATAATCAGCCTCACAATTATGACAAATGTTGTTCCAGTCTATATGCCAGTATTCCTCTTCTTTTATCTACTTTGTTATAAAAGGTTGCAGTAGATAGAAGAGAGACATTATAATCCTATTAATCACTTGGGACCAGGTCTGAGAGAGTACTCTCCGAGCTCTACGTCAACATGTTTAAGCCTTTCTTACTATGTACTCCCACCGTTGTGATCGAATGACTATTTTCTGCAGTTTCAATTGTGAATTAGTTGAGGTGGATTTTGAGAAATGTTCTTACTTTGAGCTAAGTGTACCATGTTCTTGGTCGACGTTGACTGAGGCTCGTTCTTCAGAAACAGATCAACGGTGGATGAATTGAGACAGCAATTTCGGCCTTGAATGAGTCATTTTAAGCAAATAGTTAGTATGAGAAGCTCTCTCAGAGCTAAAATAGAGATATTAATATAAGAAATTCGGCATAGACTAGTACCGGTCAGTGCAGACATTAAGTCGTAGCAGTCAACTCCTGGATAAGCACAGAGGCCCTTGAGAAAGTTAGCCACAGGCTCACTGGAAATTATACAAAGACCTCGTAAGTTAGTTTAAAGCCCAGAGTTAGATTAGCGTAAAAGTTTAATTCTATGGGTTGTCCTTAGCTTTTGGTCTTACCCTTTTGGATTGAACTCTGCAAGACCGAATAATGTAGTGATCTGTAACGAAAATCAGGTACTTAATTGGGGTCTCCTAATATTTTGTTAACAATTTTAGTGAATCATTAAACAAGTCTTTTAACTTAGATACCTCCCCAACAAAGGATTTGGCTGCAACAACGCCAAGTGCAGTGTTCATATGGCTTAAATAAGCAATGGGACTCAGCAATGCTGCTGACTTGAGCTGGTTCACTAGCCTCCCCTCCGAGAAAGAAGCCAAAGCTATTAAGGTCCCCTGCCAAACACATCTCCAGTTTTTTGAGAGGAAGAAAACTTTTACTATAGATTGAATCTGTTTCACTGACTAAAACCTTCAAATATTGCATAAATATAAAGTTTAATACTAGTGACTCACCAGGGAATGACCCACGTAATCAATCTTCTGCCCTGTTTCTTTATACACATGGTCGAAAACAGCGGGTAGATCAAATGTCACCAGTTCATCCCAAGACCAATTCCAAAACCACTGCCATATGGAATGTACTCGTTGATTAGCTATTATGCCACGGATTTAGTGGTTTTTACTTATATATTTAAGTATTTATATGCTTGTATAAAAGGGTGGCTAGCAAACAGGAATAATAAAGGTGGAGGTATAGGATTGGTGGAAGAACCGGTTTGCTGGGGTCCCTTGATTTATGTCTGCGGCTAAATCTGGTTCCTCTGGTGTTAGCAATCCACACATCAAAACCATTATCAGCTAAAATCATCGGTAGATTTTCTTCTGGAGCATTTAAGAGCCAGGTCAATCCATCCTGCACCGTCACACACAATTAAAAAAGCCCTTCAAATCAATGTCATTCCACGTACCCAAATTCATGCAACATCATGGCACTGCTGTATTCCCAAGTAATTTATAGTTTCTACACACGTAACTGAAGACAACAGAAAGTCTGAGTCGCAGATCTTGGACTCTGTACCCATGGAATTATGCTTGAAACAGTGCACAATTTCGTGGACTGTTCAGTGTTCAACTCTAGGCTCAACAGAGTCTGATCCTCTGTTTTGCCTTTTCCAAGGGTTCCGAGCCCTAGGAACTTGGCCACTTTTCCTGGAAATTTAATCACAGACTTTTCTTATTGATACCATGCAGGTTCTTGTATACATTTAACTTGTAAACAGGAAAAACTATGAACGTTACTAATTGTTTGTACCTTTATTATTATTATGATTTACTTGTGATTCAAGACATGCTTACGCCATATTAGATTGTTCAACTTTTCGTCATGTGTAACGGCCATGTTTCCTACTATGCTTCTTTTCAAACGTACAAATTAACCATAAACAAGAACTATTTCTACATGGGGTCAGGGATATTGATCAACAAGTAGAAACGGACTCGTTTTTGGCTGGAGTCACTTCCAGCACCGAAAATCACGCATGTACTTCGGAAGTAACTGTCCTTATTGTTGGCCTTTTCATACTTGATTGAAGTGCTTTAACTGAATGGTCAATGATATTGATTGCTTATCAAAACATGCTTTAGCGTGACACATGTAAATCACTTATTTCGTCCTTCCACTTTTGACTAACATAACTTAAAAAAACTCTGCCATAATGAGGCAACGAAACCAACTTTAAAGCCATAATATTGTGCCACAAACGCGGTTATGAACCTTCTTTTTTTCACATTGTCAAACAAGGATTCAGGTTCATCACCACTAATATGCCATTATAATCTCCGAGAAAAGGGTTTTCTTCTTCTCATAGCAGAACAGAACTGATCACTCATTGAAGCATATACAATAAAATGGTGAAAATCTTATATACAAACTTACCACAAGGACCCCATGTTGAATCAAGACCGGCTGCGTCTTTTGGCCACCATTCCCAGTTCGACCTTCTGAAATTCTTTGCACATTGAGAACATAACCATCTTGAGTTGTCACCTAAAAAATAATGGAAAAATCAAAGTATAGGCACACAGTTTAAGTTAGTTAATTATATGGTATTTACATTACCAAGGTACTTGCTTTATCATCAACTATATAAAAGTTGAGCTGCTGCTCTTACATCGATCTCCTGGCATTTGTAGCCGTATGGAACAACTGAAGACTCGCATATACCAACGTCCGGCGGAACCACGATATCTTTTCCTGGACCAAACCAGCCAGGGCTCGAGCAGTACACGCCGTGGGGCTCAACTGCCAAGACCAAGATGCAGAGTCCCCAGGCGACCAAACTCGAAAGGTCTCGGCCGAGAGCCATAGTTCTGTTATTTGCTTCTAGCTCCCTACTGTTGAGAAGTGTTTGATATTGTTAAAGCCCTTTATATAGAAGAAGAGGAAGAAAAGACCATCAAGTGGGAACGCAACTGTCTTTCTTTCTCACTCTTTTTGGCTCAACTTTTTTTTCTCTTTTTGCTTGGCTTAAGTGACCGTTCGAAGATAGTGAGACTTTTATTAGTCTCGGGCTTTTTTCACGTTCTTTCCTAGTGTGAAAGGAATTGTAATACGTGTCGGTCCCACTCCGGCCATTCCTCCTTATCATCAACCCATCCACTGGATTTTCTGGAATTTTTCAGGAAACGATTAATAGAATTTCTTATTGCTGGTGCTGCACACTCTGGATCACTGCAACAAATTTCAGTTGGAAATTCAAGGCCAGCTGGGCTGTGGACATTGCGAGGAGAGTGGTGACTAGTCCCACTTATAGATTAGGATGATTTATAAAATGATTTTTTTTTTAATCTACGCGTGTATCCAACAAAGAAATTGTTGTGGGGTCCACTCAACATTACGATTGCATGAGTTCAGTTCCCCACATGAAACGGCAATAAACAAGAGCCAAAATGAGACAATTTGATTCACACTACATTGTTATCTAGTTTACTACTATAATGCCAATATTGCCATGTTTGGTTTTGAACATATGGATCTTCAAAACAGAAAGGCCACTCCGATTAAAGCTCCCTTCTGTTGTTTGTTTCGCAGTTTCGGCAAATAAATTCGTCATATCATTCTTTTGGAACGGAAAGCCAAAACCAACTCAATTTGATTCACATTGGTATATGCATTTCTGTTATGGCTTTCTAG
>JXTB01000122.1:666652-677322 GCA_002914805.1 Parasponia andersonii
ATGGTTATGGTTATGTTGATCTCAGGAGTGTTCAAAACTAACCAAATTCTTTTTGTGATAAATTAACGTGTGAGAAGTAGTACACATTGTCACGAATATGGATAGATATTCCAATAGAGAATTTCCTTTTTCGCATACTAGCTTTGGTCACTAAACATCAAAGAAACGACGTCAATAATATATGAGTAGTATTTTGTATTGGAGTTTATTGTGTAGTAGAAAAAGCGTGCAAAGTTGCTGAGAACAGAGGGTAAAAATCAACCGGCACAATTTTTTGAAAGAAATGTACGTTGTCCAATAGCAATAGAGAACAAATTACCGAAATCTCGAAATATGACCTATTTTCTATTGCGTGGGTTTTTCTTTTTAATTCAAAAAGAAGAGGACGGGGCGACCAATATAGCTACTTTCTTTGAGTGTGATCATAGGAACTCTACTTTTATTCAAGAATATTTTCTAAAACTCTACAAACTAGTTGTTACTTCCAAAACTCTAGAAGCGAATTGTTACCACCGAACGGTCGAGAGAGCCACTAAACTCCACCCTCCACCTGAATAATTAACAAAAACGGCGTCACGGGAATAGTGACAAGCGACAACTTTCACATTTAAAACTCTTTAAGGAGCCACTCAGGTTCATGACCTTCAAACTCCAGGATAATTACATTGCCAGCCACTTGTTTCACACGAGTTTTGGTGCTTTGCATGAATCATATATAGTTGAGTGGACTGCCTCAAGAAAATATTATGTACGAAGGAGTGGGTATTAATGGAATGCATGTTCCTTCGGTCTGTCAGTCCATTTCACTTTTGTCCCATGTCCAAGTCCGACACAAATATTGGAGTAGAAGCCCATCAAAGCATGAGATATCCCATTTGTGTACGGAAATTAAGGCAACTAGGATAATTTTGCCTCCACTATATATTTTTAGGAGTAAAAAATTATATTTTTAGTAGTTTTTAGAGATAGAAAAAATGTTCATTCTGAAAATGCTCTTATGCGATATCAATTATGTCCAATTATGTGATAACTTGTCATAATTTTTTGACAACTTATCATCTCAATTTTTTTTTTATTTTCCATTATTACTAACTTCGAAATAGTCAAAATTTATGACTTGTGGTCATAATTTTAGGACTCAAAATCACAATATATTTTACATCGTTCCAGATATTGTAAGATTTTATTATCATAATTTATACAATCTTGATATATTATCGTGATTTGTGACTCTTAATAATAAAATTTATGCCAACATTATAAAAAGAAGATAAGTATTATTCCATAATAGTGTATTAACATTTGTTATACAAATTTAATTTTATAAGAAAAATTATGGCATTATCTCTATTACTACTCAATATATGTGATAATAACAGTCATAATTTTTGTACCATGTAATCTTGCTTTGTGACAATTGGTCACAAATTTTGTGTCTGCTTTACAAAAGCAAAATAAGCATTCACATGGATAACAAATTCAGTGGCTATATATATATGGGCATCAATCTAATAAGTGTTTTTTTTTTTTTTACCTATCCATAAGTATTAATTTGGCCAATGAAAATTTAGTATGCATATTTTTTAATTATAAAAAATAAGAGAGAGAAATAGCATTAATGATGCATGTTGTTTCATGCACTTCATTGTAGCCATTGGATCATCATCTAATGGTGATCCAACGGCTAAACAAATACTTACCCATAGGTAAAAAAAATACCTATTGGATTAGCAAACTATATATATATATATATGGATACCAATTTAGTAGGTATTTTTTTTTTTTACCAATGTATAGGTATCAGTTTGGCCAATGAAAATTTAGCATGCACATTTTTTTATTATAAAAAGTAAGAGAGAGAAAGAGCATTAATGATGCACATCTTTTTATGCACTTCATTATAACCATTGGATCACCATTAGATGATGATCCAACGGCTAAAAAAAATACCTACCTATAGATAAAAAAAAAATACCTACTGGATTGGTGCCCTATATATATATATATAGTTGTGTGTGGGGGGGCACAGATGTAGTCCATTCGAGGGGGTTGATCCCGTTCATATTTTGGCCAACACAAGTCCTATTTTGACTAATCTGTGTTGGTCTAAACATGACCTCTGTTGGTCAAAACTTGAATGGGACTGGTCCCTGTGAGCGAGACTACATCCATCCTTGTGTATGTGAAACCTACATAATTCATGACAGTCATAATTTTATATAATGAAACCTAATTTGTGACTGATAGTAACAATATTTGTGCCTATCTTACAAAAATTGTCATAATTTACGATGATCTAACACACAGAAACTGTCATTATCACAAATCAATCTAATACATACAAAATTTAGTCCCAAAATTCATTTGTAATCACAAATTCAGTCGAAAATTGTTCTAAAAACACACAAAGTTACACCTTCCTCTAGTTTTCTGCCATTATTCAACACAGTTTATGACGATCTATCACACAGAAAACTATTATTGTCACAAACCAATCTAACACATACAAAAATCAGTTCCAAATTCTATTTATAGTCACAAATTTAATCCAAAATTATTAAAAAAAACACATAACATTTCACTCATTAATATACTAAAATATTCAATTCTTAATACAAACAAAGGCCATCGATGAGTAACAACTTTATTCAAGCAATTCATCAAACATATAGAAGTCATTACAGAACTACGAAGTGAAAAAAACTTTATTAAGATAATTTATCAAGTAGAAGATAGGCAAAACATAACAAAGAGTTAAAAACCAATGAAAAAAGCTAGCCAAAACTTTTTTCTCCAAAATTGCAAGGAAGTTCTTGGTGGTTGTTTGAGCTAGAGTGGAGATGTATGTAGCTTGAGATGGATGTATCAGTAGAGATATAGGTGTGACAGAGGTCAGCTTAGTTGGTGACTTTTGGGATCGAGTCGACTCAGCGAGTTCGCAAGGGTGGTAGAGAGGAAGAAGCATCAGGGGAGGTGGAAGTGAGTTAAACTTTGTCAACTTGAGAGGGTCAAGTAATCAGGCTAAGTGGCAGCTTAGGTGGCAACGGAGGAGAAGATTATGTTTAGGTTTAGGTTGGAAGAGGAGAGTTTGGCAATGGGTAATGGTTGTTTTGAGCTAGGAGGGTATTTCGGTATTTTGGCTCTTCTTGGACTCCTAGAAAAGAAATTTTGAGAATCACTCATAGAAAAGTAAAATTTGGACAAAAGACTCCTAATTGTCTGAATTTCCCTTTGTGTTATCAGTTTGAATTGCTTGGGCCAGTACCTAATTGCGAAGAGAAATGGACCTGACTAAGAATAATCTCCCAAAATAGTTTTTGTAGCTGTATTCTTCAAAATTAATTAGAGACGGATGGTTACAACATTTAGACTATAGATACGGCTTTTCAAAGACTAATTACCGATCTCTAATATTATGAGTCTCTAATAACCCTAGTCCTACCGAATGTTGCCAAGGAGGGATGTGATCTCAGACACTCTACACCTGGTGTTGGGTAACATTTAAAACCTCTAAGTAAATCACCCAGCACTTGCACTTGTGATCACATCTTACACATATCAATCTTTACCTCTTTTATTGTCTAAACTAAATTATAAATATGTAGGAAAAACATCAGACCTTGAACCTTTTGCTAAATATAATCGATTGAAGCAGTTACTATAAGAGACAGCAATGACAATAGTAGTGGGTACCCGACTTCTTGGAAAAGAGTGAAAAATGGAATTGGCTTTATCTAAGAGCTTAAATAATTTGGTACTTCTTGTCTCAACCTGTTTGCTTCAATGAAAATTTACTTATCCTTAAAAGGGGAGGAAAAAAAAAAAATTGGAAGACAGCATTGCACATATATCTCATGAATGTCCATATAATCTATTGAGTCATACTACTTCAAAAAGTTGAAATCCTAATTTATCTTAAATTTCAATACACTCGAGAGGCGTTGCAGAAACAATGAAAAGGTCGGCACTTTTTAAACAAGTGCTACCATTAAACAACAAAGAGAAAATATAAAATAATTACAATAACAGTCTTGTTGTCTCAGTAGTAATATATTTAAAAACAAATAAATAAAATAAAATGATTATTCGGATAAAAAAGACATGAATTAAACATTAATATCTTAAAAATATATAAAATTTGGAGATGGAATTAGTGTAGGCCACAGAGGATGCACAATAGTGACATGTCCACCTCTACGTGATAACTTATAAGATTCTTCAAACTTGTCCCTCCTAATATTGTATCTTCTTATATCACGATCACTGCTCAAGAAAATCACGTCGCCATTGTCAGGATGGAAAGCCGTTACAAATGTCCTACTTGTGTTTTCCATTTTCCCATTGTGTACCTCGTGCACCAAAAGCCAAGACGCCCACGATGGCCTTGACGGCACATCATAACTCAATTCCCAAATCTTCGAGTTAAACAAAATAGAATTTGAGAGACAAACTCTAAGATAAAAATCCATCTACCGACTGTATTGAAAGGAAGGATTACTCTACTCCACTTTCCGGTCTCCGTACAAAACAAATAGTGACCCTCATTAGCAATGCTATAAGTAAACAGTACTGTCACTGAAGCCACAACACATTTGCCGCGGCAGCTGGGGGGCTCAAACACCAGTTTAATATACTGAGGCCAACACTGTACGGGAGGCGCATTGAGCGCAACCGACTGCTTGGTGAGAGGATTGCATATGTAGTAGTGTTTTAGAGAGTACGATATCAGCAACAAGTCATGGAACGACGACACTATATCCCCATAGTCTCCACGTATCGGCTTTCCGTATAGAGTAGTAGTGTTTGATTTTGATTTTGATTTTGATTTTGATTTTGATTTTGATTTCTGCAACAACAGTTGAGATATCCAACATGGTTCTCCGTAGCCAATGGTTTTCCCACAGTGACGAGTTTATCTCTGATTTCTCAGAAAAGAGTTGACACAGTGGTAGCATGTCAGACAGAGCCGGAAAGGGACCTTGGTGGTTGTGACGATGGTGAATGAAATCGCGACGAAATTCGGGACAAGAAATCAGAGAAAATTAACCAGCGTTCGCAGACGAGGCTACATTGGATTGCAGATCGGGGATTGGGAAGTCGGACGAACCAATATATGAAATTTTGATGGTCTACGGCTATAATTAATAACCTTTGAATTTTCAGACTTTTACACCTCGATCTCTGGTCACTCTCTTTTGCTTCGACTATATAAAATTAGATTAGCCTAGTTCTGCCATCCTCCTTACTTTTATATATATATATATATATATATATGGCATACGTATTTTTTTTTTTTTTGTTACCTATGCATATGCACAGGTAGGTGGCTAATAAAAATTCAGTAGGTATATTTTTTTATGTATTAATGATGCACGTTTTTTTATGCACTTCATTATAGCCATTGGATCATCATTAGACGGTGATCCAACGGCTAAAAAAAAAATACCTATCCATAGATAAAGAAAAAAAATACCTATTGGATTGGCAACCATATATATATATGTATATATAAAAAAATAGGAACTTTTTTTAATCGTTTGATCACTATGGTGATCTAATGGTTATAATAAAATGCATGAAAAGATATACATCATCAATATTCTTTCTCTCTCTTACGTTTTATAATTAAAAAATGTGTATGCTAAATTTTCTTTAGCCAAATTAATATGTATGTATAGATAAAAAAAAAATATCTACTGGATTAGTGCCATATATATAGGTTGCGAGCTATTTTTTTTAGCTATAGATAAGTATTTATTTTTAACCATTGAATTACCATCTCAAATAGGTATAATAAAGTGAATGAAAAGACGTATTAATGTTGTTTCTCTCTTTTAATTTTTACAATAAAAAAAAGAATATAGACCAAATTAATATTTATAAATAGATAAAAAAAAATATCTAATGAACTGGTGTCTATATATATATATATAATATTTAATATTTTTTTTTTCCTGGAAAAGGATACCTCGGGACCACAATGTAAGATATTTTTAATAAAATTAAGAAATAGAGTCATAATTCTTATAAGAATATAAAGGAGACTCCCTTAAGAAGCCTTATCCAATTGGGAAAACTCACGGGGGAAAACTTGGCCTACGTATCTTTACATTCTTTGGAAAATAAATGCGTCCTTTGATATTTAATAATCACTGGATAATGCTGGATAATTTTAACTTTTTATATTTATTTAGTAAATGATTTTAATTTTTATGAGGTATAATTTTTTTTTCCACTAAATATCGTCTCTCTCGTTTCGGTGCACCTTTCTTTCTAATACATATAGCCTAACTTTATTAGAGCCTAACTTTAGCTTCAAGTTTCTCTGAAACAAAAAAAAAATATTAGGTTCAAGTTGATTAGGATACTTGATATTTTGAATACTTTTGAATTTATTTTATTGCAAATAGATTACGATAAGAGAGAAAATTTTAATACAATTACAAAAATTGAAGGTAATTAAACTTCTCTACCTTCCAAAAAAAAAAAAGAAAAAGAAAAGAAAAATAAAGGAAACCTCCCTAAGTTTTTTTTAAAAAAAATATTTTATAAACCCTAAGAATTCTTGTCCAATTGGGAAAAGGCACGAGGAAAAACTTGGGCATGAACATCTTTTTTCTTTGGAAAGTAAAAGTCTCCTGATAAGAATCTAAGAATTACTCTCTGTCTCATTCAGAACTATTTCTATTATTTTTTAGTAAATGTTTTCATATATTTACCATTAAAATCCACCATAATAATTACGTTCACAATTACCTTAATTAGTGCAAACATTGGAGTTTAATTTCTAAAAGAAAAAGTACAAAGTTGCTCACAATAACATCTAGCACAATTTTTAGATGGAAACATATATATAGTTGTCCAACAACAAATGTAAAATGCTACCACGTATTAAAATTATAAAGGTTCAAGGTACGTCCCACTTTAATGTTCTTCGTGCACCAAGCGTCCAATAACATTGCTCACTTTTAATATAAATATATATATGCTATTTAGTAGTTCTAAGTACATTTCTACGTAAATGGTAGAGTCAATGGCACAAATATTCCCTAAATATTACATTTGTATCAATTTAATACTAAAATTTCAATTGTAGTAATTAGATTCATAATTTTTTTAATTTATAATAATTTAGTTTTTAGACTATTGATTGTAATTTATTATTATTATTTTAATTTTTTGGTATTAAAAGTATATTCAAAAGGTAATTTAGAAATTTCTAGCACAAAAATAAATAATTACAAATATATAAAAATATATTTTTCATTCTCTCAAAATCTTACTCTTTCAGATACTACAGTGTTCACAAAATTTTACTCTTTCAGATACTATAGTGTACTCTTTTTGTGTGTGTTTGGTTATAAATTTAACGGTAGTTGCAATTTACACACTCAAGAAACTAAATTGTTATAATTAAAACTTTGAGAACTAAATTATCACAAATTATATATTTTGTGAACCATTTGTCTCCTTAAACCTAAAAAGTCAGATATTTAGCTAAATTAGTGGGTTAAACTAGTAGATGAGTAAAATCTGTCATTTGAAGCAATGACAGGTTCATTTTCTTCTTCATCTCACAAAAGCTACAGCAAGAAACAAGTTCAATAACAGGAGATCAGTCAGGGAAGTGAGTCACTGGCTTTTGAACTTTTAACGCTAGCTTGAAATATCTGATAGCTTCTTCTTTATCCTTTTTGAGAGCTCTAATTAATTTGATGGCTGGAGTTCTATATCCCTTGAATCCTTAGATTGTAGACTAGCTACTTGAAATTAATCTGGTTTCTCCTAAAAAAAATTGGACGTGTTGCGGAGACTAATTAATGAAACTACATACAATTTGCAGTATTGATTGAGACTTTAAAATGTCCGCAAACATATCAAAGGAGAAAAAAAAAAAACCGACTAAGGATAATATTAATAGTCTTATTATAACAAAGTGTGCTCAATATAAACAGATTACAAACTGACAAAAATTACTTCCAAACCATATATATAGCATTTGTAAATTACTAAGGATATATATCTCATGGAATTCGTGTAGGCCACGCAGGATGCACAATAGTGACATGTCCACCTCTATGTGGAAATTTGAAAGATTCTTCAAACTTGTCCTTCCTAATAATATTGTATCTTCTTACATCATGATCACTTTTCAGGAAAATCACGTCGCCATTGTCAGGATTGAAAGACGTTACAAACATCCTACTTGTGTTTTCCATTTTCCCATTGTTAACCTCGTGCACCAAAACCCAAGACGCCCATGGCCTCGGCGGCGCATCATCAACGTTATAACTCAATTACCAAATTTTCAAATTAAAGTTGAAGCCATTGATGTCATTGTTTTCAAGCGTAAACATCAGTGATAGTCGCACTTGGTTCCGGACCACTCCAAGGCGTCTTTCTATGTTATTATGTGGAGCTCCACTTAAAAACCGGCAAGCCAATGGGACGGCATCTATCCGAGTGATGTATATCCTTGAAGGGTTCGACGGCTATCAACTTCTTGTTTTTCCCATCTAGGAAGTGGAAAATTCCATTGCATGGAACCACGGTAGAAATCCATGAAGGAATACTTTGCTCCACTTTCTGGTGTCCGAACAAAATGAGTGGTTACGCTCATTAATATGACTACAAGTAACCAGCAAGACCCTGACTCTACTGCCACTGAAGCTACAATGAAACCCCACGAGTTTGTTGCGGCAGCTGGGGGGCTCCAACACCAGTTTAATAATATACTCAGGGCAACTCTGTACGTGAGGCGCAGGGAGCGCAACCAACTGCTTGGTGAATGGATTGCATATGTAGTAATCTTTTAGAGAGTAGGATATCAGCAACAAGTCATGGAACGATGACCTTATATTCCCATAATCTGCATGAGGCGGCTTTCGGTATATTGTGTCTGATTTTGCTTTCTTTGACAAAAGTTGATAATATCCGGCATGGTTTTCTGAAGCCAATTTTTTTCCCACAATTATGAATCTCTGGTTTCTCAGAGAAAAGTTTAGACAATGGTAAAAGGCTGCCCTTGGTGGTCGTGATGACGGTGAATGAAGTCGCTACGAAATTTGGGACAAGAAATAAGAAAAAAAACCCAGCTTTTGCAGACGAGGCTACATTGGGTTGCAGATCGAGGATTAGGAAGTCGGACAAATATTTCCAAGAGTAGATCATCCGTAACAGCACTGGACATGAATTTCAATGCTGCTGCAGTTTCTGCTTCTGCTTCTAGTTTTGCAATCTTAACTAGATTGGCCATATTCACTGTTGCGTAACCACACAATCACTAAAGTCTAAAATGTTAAAGAAAATAAGATAAATTAAATAACAGAGAGAAGAGATGATTCAATCATGTTAAAAGAATCATGTTAAAAGAGCATAAGATAAAGATAAAACAAACTAATAATCATTAACTATTACAAATTTTTTTAAAAATAATTAAATTTCGGATTTTTCCAAATTCATACTCTAATCTTTAAAATTTTAGACCATCTAAACTAATTTATTTGACGAAATAAAATATAGTGTTATTATTCGTATAATCTGAATAAAAAATCAAAAAAATATATATAATAATGTTATTCTCCCACTTTCTAAAAGTTTACTTTACTATTAACCTATACACTTATATTCAGGATAATAACACTATTATACCTCATTTTGACTTTCACTTTTTATTCAGATTATACGTTCAACTTTATACTTCCAATTTAACTTTCGTAACAAATTCATACCTTTATAGGTCACATTCAAAGCACAGATTCTAAAATGCTTTGGTTTTGAGGTCTTGGACTCACTTAGATTTAAAAAAAAAAAGAAAAAAAATTACCCCCAATTCACTTATTTTCGAACTGTTTCTCTCATTTTCTCAGAAGAAATAACAAAGCGAAAGGGAGTACCTTTGGAATTGTACAGTGATTCCAAACCCAAAAAAAAAAAAAGTCAAGGTGAAGTCTAAGATCTTTAGGATTTAGGATTTAGAAGTCCAAGATCTTTATAAATTTATTACACATGTTAAATTGGAATGATAATATTGATAATACTCAAAATAAAAGGTATAATCGTAACAAAAGTCAAAATACAAAGTATAATATATTTATAAAGCCATGGGTTAAAAAACTAGAATCTAGGAAGAATTAAACACCGGCAATATTAAAGACTCCTACTAGGATAAGGAGTCCTATACGTATATTCACTAATATGAAATCTTGATGGTCGATGGTTATACCTTCGAATTTTCAAACTTACTTATACAGTTCTCTGGTCTAGTTTTGACTATTAAAAAAAAAAAAAAAATTAACCTAGTTCTGTTATCCTGCCCTTTGTTTCTAATATATATAACCCAATTAAAAACTTTAGCTTCAATGTTCATCAAAACATTTTATTTTATAATTTTTCTTTTGACGGGGAAGTGGATTGTAAAGGTAAGATATGAGAAAGAATCATAATCGTAATCGTAATTTGTATAAAATATAAGGAAACGCCCTTAAGAACTCTTATCCAATTAGGAAAACTCTCGAGGAAAAACTTTGGCTTCAACATCCGTGTTTCTTTGGAAAATAAATGCGTCCATTGGAAATTAATAATAAATTTTTCATATTTATTTAGTAAACGTTTCAATTTTTTATGAGGTTAAAATTTCTTTTTTTTTTTCAACTAAATACCATCTCTCT
>JXTB01000122.1:677347-708477 GCA_002914805.1 Parasponia andersonii
TAATACATATAACCTAACTTTTAGCTTCAAGTTTCACTCAAAAATAAAAAATAAAAAATCAAGCTGATTAGAATAACTGATATTTGAATACTTTTTGAATTTAATTCTATTGCAAATAGATTAATTAAAGATAAGATATAGATAAAGTAGTAGTAATCTTATTTGAATTTTGTACTTATTTTCATTCAGCTTCTTGCCGTGGCTTTGGGATAAAAGTTAGTTCAAATAGATATATAGGATTCACGACGTTAATAAAAATTAGGCAGCCATCATCAAAATTCTGTGTGTATCATTTTCAAGTAGATTTCAGATGCAATCTGTTTCTATTTTGTGAATTACTATAGGTTGCCAGTTAACTTGTACTGTATTTAAGTACACTATTGATTGGAATTACAATGCTGTTGGTACTTGGTAGCTCACTTTTTTTTTGTCTTTACACTTTTTTTTTTTTTCAGAATTACTTCATATGTTTTTGGTTTCCAATGGTTATCTCTTGGGTGATCTCGGTTCTGTTAACTAACCTGTTTGATAATCCCTAAGTTTTTTTTTTTTTTTAAGGGGAATTGAGAATTCCTAAATTAATTGCTTGCCGTGTGGCTTAAAATCACCATTCAATGTGCGGTTATGTGGTTTTATAAGCAAGCTTAAAATTACACCAAAACATGTTGATGATACCCTCACAAGCCATTATTTTAAGCAAGTGATACGCTTAGACCTTGAATCAAAATTCAATCGCTAGTCCTTCAAATTTTATCATACAAATACCCTTGGCCTAAACATCTATGTTTTCTTAAATTTGGTGGTGGTTGCTTTTCCTTGTTTTCTCAAATTTTATCATTTTTTTTTATAATGTTTCAAATTTTTATGAGGTAAAATGTTACCAAATATATATCAATTAAATCCTCCCATAATAATTATTGTTACAAGTGCCCTAATATAAATATTTGAGTTTAGTTTGTAAAAGAAATAAGATGCAGTTTTCTCCAGGGGAAAAAAATAATAATAAAGAGGATGTGGGGAGGTAAAGTTGCATTTAAAAAAAAAAAAAAAAAGAGGACGTGGGGAGGTAAAGTTGCATAGAAGACATGACAAAATCAACCACCAAATTTTTAGAAAGAAATTTTATGTTCGTCTTTACATAAATGGTAGTACCGCGGGTTAAAGCCCACATTTATACGAGTATATTTGAATGCCAAAATATATGTAGTACCAAAATAATTGACTGAAGGATATAACATAATGCATTCAAGTTGTTCTTATGAGTGAAAAATGACAATTCGCTGTGACTGAGAGCTTAGATAATTTGGTATCGAAAGGTCAAACGCATAAACAAGCGCAGAGCATTGACATATATACTACTGATAAATCAATATAGAAGTCCAATGGGCTAAGTAGAAAAGCACAAGGTATAGATTTCGTACATTCATAAGAAACAAACGAGCGGTCAACTTCATTATTTCATTAAGAATAAGCTAATTTTTTTCAACAATCTTGCATTCTTCAAGATAGAATCTGTTACTAAGTAATATAACTCCATGAAGACTTGCAGAAGAGAGACAATTGAGAGAAAAACTTACTCCTTACAAGTCTATTGCTTGGAAGCTCCAAATCTGATCAACATGAAGGAAGCTTCTGCTTGAAAGGACTTACACCAGAGCCATCAGGGAATATGTAAGTTTTCTGCATTATCTGAACTGGTCTGATGAAGATGTCAACTACATCCATTTCAATATAAAAAGCACTTCAGTACTAAAAGCTGAGATATAACCTCTTAAAAGGCAGTCAGCAGTATCATTAGGCTATTACCATGTTGTCCTCGGATGGAGGCACTCCAGAACATTCCCTGACATAAATTCGTGTTCCCTGAGAAGTATTTCGACTGGAAACCCTTCCTTTGGAACAAGAATGTTCAGAGCAAAAAGTAGATAAACCTGACTGGCACTACAGAACATTCCCTGACATAAATTCGTGTTTCCTGAAAAGTATATTGAATGGAAACCCATCCTTTGGAACAAGAATGTTCAGAGCAAAAGTATAGGAACCTGATGGAACACGTAGCTTAATGAGGATAAAATTTGACCAGCTAACTAGAGTAATTCCTTTTGAATGCATAAATGAATTTGACCATTAGGAAGAAAACAAACATTGGTTTCCATAGGGGTGGAGAATTTGGAACTAGACACTTGAAATGGAGATTTAGAGTTCTTAGAATTCTCCTCTTTCAATCAAATTGCCTGACTAGTCGACCTTCCAAGTTCCAACCAGATTCTTCCTTTAACAGATACCATTTGCCAGAGTTATCTACCACGGTATCGGTTGCACATAATCCACTTCTTAAGGGCTCTTGTTGACAAGTAAGGTTGTTGTTTAACTTGCAGACATTATCATGGCTATCTGCATCAAACTACCTTATCAAGTTCGTCCCTGAATTTATACTTTCTGAGCTGAATGATGATTGCATTTTTTGGAAGATGATTGTAATGGAGAAAAAAAGCTTTTAGGCATGAAGTTGCTCTTTGCCATTTCCTAGTAGGTTAAACTAGTTTGAGGAATTAACAATTCCTCACCAAAATTGTACTAGATTACGGTTACAGGTCCTAACCAAACTTAACCAGTAGAAAAGTACAGGAGGCTATTGATCCTAACCAGTTCCTATATAAAGTATGCACATCCATAAGGCACAGACCAACAGTCAACTTCATTACTTCATTAAGCATGAGCTAATTCCAGCAAAAAAAAAAAAAAAAAAAAAAGAAAAGAAGAAGCATGAGCTAATTTTTTCAACAAACCTTGCATTGTCAAGATAGAATTTGTAACTAAGTAATATAACTCAGAGAAGAGCTGCAGAAGAGAGAAAATTGAGAGAAAAGCTTACTGCTTGGAAGCTTCAGACTGGATCAACATGTGGAAGAAAGCTTCTGCTCCGATGCACTTAGTCATAAGGGAAGTTCCTTGACCAGTATTACCTTTACACTATGTTGCTCGAGCACGGAAATATCAAAATAGTATCCCCTGTTCATCTCTTCTGTGTAACATTCATTCAATAAACTAATCTAAAGTCGCTTTGGTTACATCCCAACTCGTACAGTTATATATATATATCAAAGGGGGAAAAAAAAAAAAACCACCAGCACTTTTCACTTACCCTGTTTTGTGACACTTTCAATGCTCAATTTAATACTCCATACGAGCTCCTATCACTCTGGTGATTTGCGTACAAATGGCATTTGCAATGAACACCCAGGAAAGTACATCACAGCAACTTGATTCTACTTGAACAATGGAGTGAAAATATGAAGATACAATTTCCCTATGATGTTTTTCTTTACAGAAAAACAATCAATCTGCAGAAACTTAAAAGAAGAATTGTACATTCGCCATTTGTGCACAAAGAACTCAAATCGGTTCAAGACAACTCGTTTGGCAAAAACCAAACAATCGATTCCATGTAACAGATTTTAGGCGCATATATCCAAATGAATGTAGTTAATTTTCTATATTCTAAGCGTATATATCCAAATCCAAATCTAGCCCACGGAATTTTAAGCAGGATTTCCCATCGAGCTCAACTGCGCTCTTCATTTTACCAGCATCCACTTCTCTTCAATAAACCTGATTTGGGTACTTTAATTTGTTCTAATCATTAGTTTATGTTATATCTAATCTCATTCATCAAAATTATATGGTTTTAGCAAGCTGTATGTGCAGGTTTATCCAGGAGAGAAAAGCATCGCTATCACAAAAGTTTTTTGCTCGGATTGCTAACACAATTTTATCTGATTATTCAGTTACCAATACACACACACACATATATATATATATATATATATATATATATATATGTTGATGCAATGACGGTGCCTGGAAACATATTCTAGAATTTCATTAACAGATGTTAAAAAACAGAAATCACAGCAGAAAAGAGATCCAGTATTTGTATAGAAAACTATTAACCAGTGCTAATTAACAATGATAGTCTTGTTGCCACAATAAACCGAAAGATAAAACTCATCAAAGTACGCGAAAGATAAACTCATCTAATTATGCGAGAGGCTAGGAACCGCAGTTGTCCACACGGGATGCACATATGTGATGTCATGCCTTCCCAGGTGCGGGATTTTACAGACACACACAGACCGATTCAAACTTGTCACCGCTGATTTCGTATCGGTAAAAGCCATGATCACTCAGGAGGAAAATCACACCACCATTGTCCGGATGGAAGGCCTCAACAAACACGTCGCTCGTGTCCGCCATCTCCGAACCGACATTGTGCACCAAACGCCAACACTCCCGTGGTCTCGACTCATCCCCATTGCCATTATGATCCAACTCCCAAGCTTTCAAAGCAAATGCGAAGCCACTAGCGGGCTTGACGACATTCCGCACTCGGCTCTTAAAGAAACGACATCGTTTCGGATCATCTGAGCCCTTGAACAGATCAAAAGCGATCAGCCTCCTCCTGTCCTTCAACCCCAGCAAGTAGAAAACCCCATTGCTGGCAAACACCTCGGGACGGACCCATCCAAAATCGAAAATCGAAGGCAGAACTAAGTCGCTCCACTCACCAGCCTCGGAACAAAACAGCAAAGGGTTGATGGTACCCGAATGCGTGACAACCAGAACCCGGAATCTACTCCCACCGCCGCTAGTGATGCCACATTCGCAAGATTCGAGCCACTTCTCGCAACGATCCGGCGACGACTCAAACGCCAACCCAACCCACAGCGGATAGTCGTCCGCAGGAGGCTTGGGGAGCGCGAGCCACTTACGGGTGAGCGGATTGCAGAGGTAGTAGTCGCTCTTCCCGTAGGAGACCAGCACCAGGTCCTTGTAAGAAGCCCTGATGTAGCCGAATCCCTCCGCCGCCGCCCTCCGCAGCTCGCGCGGAACCTCCTGGGCCAGCTAGTAGCACGGGAGACCGTAGTAAATCTCCGTCTACTCGGAAAGCATCTGGTCCAGTGACCGCATGGCGTACTGGACCGGGAAGGGAAGCTCGCAGCAACGCTCGAAAGAGGGGCGCCGATGGTGGTGGCGGCGGATGAAGTTGGGGACGAGCTTGGGATCAGAAATCAGAGAGTGCCACCGCTTGCAAACCGAGCTGCATCGGGCGGCGGATCGGAAAAATGGGATTCGGACTAGGATTTCATGGAGTAGATCGTCGGTGACGATGGACATGAATTTAGCTGCTGCACTCATTTCGGGTTCGGGTTCGGGTTCGGGGTCTCCGGCCTGGGACTGCTTGGCCCTGTCGATGAATGGGTAGGAATTTTTTGGTGCAGCAGCGGCGGCGCTTGGAGATTTTAACCCAACTTTTCTTACAAAATACTAGAAATTTCAAATGAGTAAAATATGGGTCCTACTTGGATTGTTTGTATTACCTTTCAGGATCTTTAGAACATACGTGGCGTTCCTTTAATAATAAAGAATAGATAAGATTTCTATCAACTTTTAACAAATACACGTTAAAGGTGAAAATTGAAGTTTAGATTGTTGCATCATACGTTTAAAAAATAAAGTTGTTCTTTCTCAACATTTTTTAAACTCCAGTTTTAATTATATGGGTGGATTCACTAAATTTTGATGGAAAAACATGAATAAAATATAATATTTAAAATTAATAAATTGCAACTAAATATTATGCGGATTTTTTTTTAATTGTACCTAAGTTACAATTGGAAATTCACATTTTCCTACGCTCAATACATTGACATCGTTACAAACTCACAATGATACCATTTAGATATTAGTTAATTAGTGATTATTGATACGGGTACATGGTTAGGTTAAAGGAATATTAGTATATATGCTCTTTTATTAAGCATATCTAACATATATGCTCAACTTTTTTAAAAAAAAAAAAATTCTCATATTCGGTTACTTCAGAAATATGTGATTTGTATAGTTAATTTAATAATTTGTACTAGCATAGATATTAATACCGTTTAATTTTATATAATTTTAATTTAATTGATTATATTGGAGGTTATATTTGTTCCCTTATAGTGAGGTTTTTGTTCCTCGACAATAAAGCTTATAGTCTCTTTATTATAAGATTTTATTGTTTCTCTACGACGAGAGTTTGTCTCTCTACTATGACATATTTCGTTACTTTTTCTCCGAATTTGCAATATTGGACGCAAGATTGGTACCTAACAATTCTAATAGTAATCAAGTGTTATTAGAGGTTTTTAATTCATATAGTTTCTGTCATTATCGGATTTTCATATTAGGTTCAGCTATTATTAGAATTCAAAATAAAAATTAAAAAAAAAAAAGACAGAAAGGAAACGAGGGAGAGTTGCAAATCTCCTTCTGAAGGATGTTAAATGCAATCATTAACGAGCATATAAAATTACTGGGGGCTTGATGCTCTTATTCGCAATTTAAACATAATGTTCTTGACCCTTTTTTTGTTGAAAATGTCAAGACGAGAAGACTACTTATCATTGTTTTTTAATGTTTCCCCTATTGATAGAATTGAACACTCTCGATATAGTAGATCAAGTGAATAATCCGACAATATTGAAATTATTGTGAAAGATATCTAAAATCTCTTCTTTTTTTTTTCTTTTTTTTTCCCTATTTCTAATAGTTTTGTTAGTTTTGTTCCCATATTATGTAATATTATGGCCCACCGAGACATGCATTGTGACCCACTGAGACAGGCACACACCTAGATCAAAGAATGGTAATTTGCTTACTCTTTTAAACTCGTTTCTTTTTAAATTGTATATTGTTGAATATCCCAACGAGATGATAGAAAATCACAACCCCATTGTCTTGATGGAAGGCCTCGATAGATTTAACTCCTATTTTCATTCGATACATGATGTTTATTATAATTCAATTCCTAGACATTTAAAACCCCCTCAGACAATCTTACTAGCCGCACCCATGGTCTCTACTATTACAAAATCTGGCACTTTCTTGAAGGGGCAAGTTCACGAAACGACATCGTTTTGATGATCGGTATATCGAATGCAATTAAACTTTTGATGCTTTAATTCTATAAGAAGAAAAAAAACCAATGATTGCAACCACGTCACGATAATAGTATTCATAAATTTTATCACAAATTTTAACCAAAGATTTATCAGAAAATTTAAATCTAAAAACAAAATAATAATATTCGTGAGAAGGTTTAAACTAAACAGCTGTTCAAAATACAAAATCTGACTATATATTCGTTACACATTTTTCTGCCACACTGCATGTTTATCTGAGATTCGAAATTTTAAATATTTTATGTTTTTAGGAAAAGGCTGTTAAATTTTTTTAGCATGTGCATGGCACGTGTGACATCCCAACCGGATGCATAGGAAAAAGGCAACATGTGAAGAATTTTACTTTTGACTACAAGAGAAAACACGATTGCAACTGGCAACCTATTAACAAAAGATGGTCTTTTCTTCACATTATAGTTCATCTCCTATATAGGTTATGTATAAAACGCCAAAAATTTTCACAATATATTATCATTAGAATAGAGTTTAAAACTTTACATGGTTTGATCAGACGTGATGGAGTATCCAAGACTTTTATGATCTTTTGGGAATCAAAATACTCACTCCTGGTTTGACCCCCTTCGGCTTCTTCCATCTACATTCTACTGCTCAAGGTCTATTATTTACAGCAAGCGCAGGGCTCATTTTCTTCTTCCTGTCACTAAAGCTACGGCAAGATACCAAGCTTGGAAGGCAGCATTGCACAGACCTCATTGGTTTCTCCTCGTCCTTTATAACATCTCCATTTGCAGTCCTTTCACTACTACAAACAGAGTTAGCCCCGGAAAGGAAAGGCGTGACGCGGCCAGATTTTGGAGGGAGATCAAGACCGGTTTGCTTTACTTCTGATGTACCGTTCGCCTTGACATTCCCAACTTCTTCATCATCATCTCTCATGCTCTCTCGGAACAGTTCAATCAATCTCTTTTTCTTCTCTGTTGGAGATGTAGTAGGTACTGTGGAACCAGGAATCTTGTCCTCGAAAGGGGGCTTGTTAACTCGAGAGGAACCTATAGGGGTGAAGCCTTGATGAACCGGAGTGTTACCACGAGATGGGGTAAAATCTACATAACACATTTAAAGTCGAATCTGTTAGAAGAGTTCACTAGAAGTGTTTAAGATTAAAAGCTAAAAAAGCCACGTGAGATTCAAAGTGGTTAAAGTGTAGAATCTTGTTTTTAATTTCAGGGAACTAAATTTTTCCCCTTTGTTTGTTTGCCATCATTCCAAGTTTCATCTTATTCTTTTCACCGTTAATCATGAACTATAGTGATTGGAACCATTGCAAGGAAAGCATAGTAGAATTTTATGAGAGTGGAAAGACATAAGGGATGCAAGACAAGATGGCTTTAGGAATTCGAATATATTATTACCACCATTGACACTAAAAAAATCATCTTCACAATCAGATTCCAACCAAGGCTGAGAATCAAAAAAGGCTTCCTCTTTACTACCTGTAAAGACACAAGGCAAATATTTTCAGTTCCAACATGAAAATATTGATTAGTAAACAAAAGGGCACAAAGCATATCTATAAACTTGGAACAAACAAAAACATGAACTGCAATCTTAAAGAAGAAACAATAGCACAAATGCAATCTTGAAGAAGAATTTATTTCCATTATCTCATTCAGATGTGATTAAGCTTATTAACCAGTCGATTTGGCCGTCATGTTCTATTCGTTATAATCAAAATTAAAGCAGAACAAGTGAGTGCTAACGTCAATTCATTGCCAATTAGGAAAGACTCAAAACTCTAGACACCTTACTTTCATCCAAACCTAAAGAACTATCTCCATTCTCTCTTTAAATAATTCATCAAAAAAAGATCTGTGGACCCCACAAAACACAGCCATGTGGTCCATTCACCACTTAGCCTACCTTGACCATGATCCTGAACAATCACAACCATCTACAGCGAGATGCTTTGCCGAAACATAGTGCAAAGCTAATGGCCCCACAAACTTAAACACTTTCCAAATTAAAGGAAGGCATGGAACAATATCAAATATAAGTCGTCTATATTAAATCATGTGTGATCTGAACTTATAACCCAATACCATAATTTCCATGCTATGACGGAAGACCAAGAAAATTGATTCAAGAAAATTGATTACACCCATCTAGCCATCCCTGATCTAGACCTGGGAAAAAAATAGAACATAAACTTCACAAGCTGACAAGAGCTTCAAGGAGTAAATTCCAATTTGGCCACCTCCCAAAATCATATTGAAATAAACAATAGAGTGGTTTCATAGTGGTAGAACCAGAATCAATTACTCTAGCAGTCTGGACACACCTAAGAGAAAATGAATGAAGACTTTTTTTTTTTTTTTTTTCAATATCCTGGGTCCATTGGCAGAAAATGAACCATCTCCCAACTACATTCAACTAAAAAAAAAATTTTAAATTGTCCATATCGAGATTAGGAGTAATACAACCAATAAATCTCAAAACTAATAAGTAATACAACCAATAAGTATCTCAAAACTATCCCTCTGATTCCAATTACAGAGAGCCAAATTATATTTAAAATATTAAAAGAACTGAGTACGATGCCAACTTTATGTACAGGGATCAAATAAGACTTCAAAACAAAAACAACCTATAACAACTAAGGCCATTAAGAGCTTTAGCATCATGCCTAAATACATAAAGAGATTTCTGAAATAGAATCAAAATTAGTAATATCAAAATTCACATATAGAGTCAACCCAGAAAGACATAAAAATTATAAAAAGTCAATTTTGAAACATAAGCGATAAGCAGACCATGCCCCAATCACAAACACCGGAATACACAGTCAACCATACACTTCTAAGGATTGAAATACGGAAAATGGATCTTCATTGCAGTAAACATATATCGCATATGCTTTTGATTTTCGTTCCAAAAAAAAAAAAAAGAAAACCCCTTTTTTTCATAACAGAAGATCAAAATGAAAACTGCCCATGAGAATTTTTTGATCATATAATATATATTAAATAAAGTTTTTGCAGTTTTATACCGTAATCCCCAACAGTCTTGGCAGAGGGAGAAGGAGCCCAAGTGTTGAGAGCAACATCTTTGATTCTACAGTCCCCAGCAGATGGTTTCTCCTTGACCGGTGACGGTGGGATCCCAATCTTGTCGTTTTTGGATCCAAACGACAGTCTAAGCTTCATGGCTGAGTCCGAGCTTTTGTGGACTGAAACACAGGCACCCATTACTCACTTCAACACCAAAAAACCACTCTGGACATCACGACCCAGATAGAGAAATAGCAAAATAAAATAAATAAAATAAAAAATAGCTTTTTGCCAGAGGAGGAAAAGCAGAGTAGAGTAAGAAGAGCGCGTTTTTTAGGCGTTACTCGAGAGAAGTGGGATAATGCCTCTGCTAATAAAAATCAGAGAGGAGAGAGAGAGAGAAACAGAGGCCTTGAAAGGGAAGTTACATGACCAATGTGCTGCTCTTCTGTACAAACTCTGGAACGGTGGAATTTAAAGAGATGGGTCCCACTGGAGATGTCAAAATTAAAAAATATAAAAAATTATAGGGAAAAAAAAGTCTAGTTCTTTATTTGTGGGGCCTATTGGTGATCCGACCTTTTGTCTGTGAATGTTGTGCAAAGCTTGCCTTTTTGGACTCTTTGGGCTCCCCCTCCCTCATTTATCTCCATGTGACCTTTTTTTTTTTTTTTTTGGTGAATATATGGTCAAAATATGGGTTTCTCTCAAGATTTTACTGCCAAATACGCTGACTTTGGATTTAAGGAGAAGATTTTGGAGCTTTTGCTTTAATTTTTGGACCACAGAAGACGCCGTTGATGAGTGGATTTCAAGACTCGTAGTTACCAATTAATTGTCTTTATACAAAATTAGGACGATGAGTACTCTTTTTAATGTAAATTAGTTTCAAATTTTTATAAATGTTAGGATAAATATTCGTAAAAAGAGAATAACTTGGGAATTTCAAAAGGAGGGGACAGAGAATGGGCTTACTATGTAGTTACCAATTTCAAAAAACAAAAGGGCAAAAAAAAAAAAAAAAAGCTAAAAACGTGGTAGAGAGTTGAGACACGGTATACAGGTCATAGTTGACCTCAGCAACCAGCATGAAAGTGCACAAAATAAATTAGAATGCATTAACCAATCATACGCAAATTATGCTATGTTCAATGTGCTTTAAACAAAAATCTCAACCACAAATCTCAGGTCAAGAATTGATATTCATTGCTTTAAATCTTATTCCATTCCATTACTTTGATCACATTTTCTTTTTAGGCCTTTTCGTTATAACTTTTGGAAAGTGCCACCACATTTCTTAATTCATATCATATCCTTCAATTTTTTTTTTTAATTTTTTAGGCTTCAAGTTTGTTCAACGAGTTCATGCCTGACATTCACCGGAGAATACTAATAAAATATTTAAAAAACCACACGGCAATAAAAATATGTAGGAAAAAAAATGACCGGCTGCATTAGCTTGCATGATGAATATCTAAGAAGAAAAGGGAAAAACTTGAGGATGAACATTGTATATAAAACAAATGTCATTGTCTATTCAACTCAGAATTGTCCCCCACTAATCTTGATCATTTCATTACTAGAGACAAAGTTGTAAAAGGAAATTAAGATGTGGCTCAGATTACCGGTTCGGTAAAGCTGAAAATGATGGAATTTTACCCAACAGGTTATCTGGCATTTAGTGGATAAAGTTAGGTACTTCAGAATTTACTTCGGAGCTATGATTAAATGTGTCAGAGAAAACGATATTATGGTATTGTTTATTCATTTCTCTAATACCATTGAAAAGAAGCAATGATTGTTTATAGGATTTTTTTTTTCCTTTTGGGATTAATCTTAAACTCATCACTTTATAAATTTCCCTATATAGATCAAATTGTATTCACATGAATGCAGTTTGAATGTCATGATCATGCGGTCATGCTCCCACTCTTAATTACAGTCTTATAATTACTTCGACTGTAACAATTAAAAAAAATGGACTGTGAGTAATAACTAATAAGTACCATGTTTTCTTTTTATATGGCAAATAATGGTAAACATTTAATAGTTTGGTTTGTTGAACAGTATATCCTTAAATGCAAATTGAAGATGTAACGGTTCTTTTGTTGAAGATCAATATCAGTCATTTAATCAAAACACCCGAGGAAAAAAAAAATCCAGCAAAAAATTTGGTATATGTCATTTCATGAGTAAATTAGCAGTAGTCTTCAGACGAAGATCAATTAAATTTGGCTCATCAATAAATATATATATATATATATATATTATAAATGTTTTTAACTTTTTGTCTTTCTTCACTGACTTTTAATGTCCTTTTTGTAATTGGTTATACCATTTTAGTTTAGTGGCCAATACCAAATTGACCTTGAAATTACATGAAAATTGCTTCTTATGGAAGTTTGTATAGTAGAACTCCAACCAACTCCACTTTACTAACGTCTATTCTAATTAATAATTTGTAGATTCTATTTTCCTTTTGCTTTTTCTTAATTTTTCATAGCAGGCAGATNTTTTTTTTTTTTTTTTTTTTCCAATTTACTTGAGATACATCTTTATCTAGGCCCTCCACTATAGTAAAATGTTTATATAACTACCAATACCAGAAAAAAAGACTATTAATCATGTTTACTAATTTGAAACTGTAATGAGAATAATCTATTTCTCATCCATTTATGGTTTACTTACATGTTTTAGAAAATGAATTTCTTTTGTATAACTAGCAAAATTAGAAAGAGATAACTCAATTATTTGATTCTTTCTCAGTTATCTCCAATTCTTTCCTTTTACAATTATTTTCATTATAAATTAATAAACATAGCCATAGTGACTAATATTCTTAAAATTAAAATTTTCCTCTCAACATCGTGGATCTTATTATTATTATTATTAAAAAATAAAAAATAATATATGGATCTAAATTTTTGATTTAATTTTGTTATCTCAGTTTATTAATTTACGTCCAACTAATAAATTGACAATAAATCATATTAAAAAACTTATATAAAAATAGTGAACTAGTTTTGATTTTTACATGATGTGGTATTAATTTATTCACTGAACACAAATTGTGATGCTGAAATTGAGTTCATCATTTTATCATTGTTATGACTTTTGAGCTTTGAAAGAAACAAGATATAATAAGTTGAGCTATATATATAAATATATATATATATATATGGACACCAATTCAGTAGGTATTTTTTTTTTATCTATGTATAGATATTAATTTGGCCAATTATATATATATATATGGGCACCAATCTAGTGGGTTTTTTTTTTTTTAACTTATGCCTAGGTATCAATTTGGCCAATGAAAATTTAGCATACACATTTTTTTATCGTAAAAAATAAGAGAGAGAAAGAGGATTAATGATGCACATCTTTTCATGCACTTTATTATAGTAGTTGGATCATCATTAGATGGTGATTCAACGGCAAAAAAAAATTATCTATCCATAAAAAAAAAAAAAATAGCTATTAAATTAACAACCTATATACACATATATTTGCATGGCAAACCTATATATTATTAATTTCTTGTCATGAAACCCAATGGATCCTAATAATCTGTCTTAATATACCAAGAATAAGATAAGGTCGGTAGCATGTAGCACCGCGTGCACCTATAATGAACACATGGGGCTTATGACTCGTGAGAGAGTGCATTGAAATTGTCCCATAGAATTCCAAAAGAGTGAACCCACTCAAAGCTTTATGCCAAAATCTGAAACGTCGTTAACCACTGACTTTTCATCGTTTCTTATCGATTAATAATACAAGTGTTCGAATGTATGGGCAAAAGCCTGGCTCACTCCTAAACAATTATTCATTTCCATTCCATAGGCCATGTCTCCATCTGAAATGGTCCAAAATAAAGACATGCACAAAAATAAATATATAAAAAAAATGAAAAATAAAGAAAATCTGTACGGGGTAGTTGACGTTTCATATTCACATTCACATATTATCAATAGTTCATTCTTAGCATTTGGAAAAAAAAAAAGGGCGATTATATTAATTGATCAATTAATTCAAGTTTGAGGAAGAGACTTTCATATAGACCGCGTCGGCCACTTGGCTTCCCATTCATTCTTTACATTAATAAGATTCTTATCATCTTAAAATGCGCCTTTGACGGTTTAATAGATTTTGTTGTGTGTCCTTAATAGAATTTCGGAATCAAACGGCCTCAATAAGTCATTGTTTGTCCCTTTCATATCGCATGTTCATTTCTAATATTTTCTATATTTTAATAAAAAATACATAAATAAAAAAACTCGGTTTATCCTTTTCTTTTTTTTTTGGGGGGGGGGGACGATGAGATGCCAAAAAAACTACAATTATTTTTTTTTAGAACTGCTATTCATGAAAGAAGCCAAAATAATTTTTAAGATAGTTTTCAAGATAATTTTTCTAGGATTGTAATAAATTTTGTGATCAGTCATTATTGTGACTACGATCATATAAATTATGATTAGGGGTCATAAAATATAGGGTTTATGACACTCCTAAAAAAATCATCACGAAAAATGGTATGAAAAGGAAAATTAACCTAATTAGAGTAGTTTGGGGCAAAGTATTTTTTCTGAGTATTCTTGAAACCATTCTTCAAAATGACTTTTTGTCACAATATCAATAATGTGACCATAAATTTATGATTTTTTTGAAGACCAACTGTTGATTACTTTGCTTACTTATAATGGCGATTACCTGCCCAAATATTCTGACTCTCCTTAAAAATTGTTTTAAAATATACTCTTGGAAAATTCATGTTATCCAAAAAGGGAATTTGACATGAACAACAATAGTTTGGACTAAATTGACTTTTTCCTTTACAAGTATTTTAAAAAATGGCTTTCCTAGTAGTAATAAATTATGTGACATCCATCGTACTATAATAATATTAGAAAAGTCTTTTTTTTTTAAATATTTACGAAAAAATCATTTTAGTCCAAATTGTTATTTGTCAGGTCCATTTTTCATTTAGAAGACTACCAGTCAAATTCATAATAATTTTATAATCATAAATTACACGACCTTCTTACAACCAACTGTGTCACACTACTACAAAAATCTTTTAAAACTCAGATACAAAAAGTCATTTTGGTCCAACTTACTACCAGTCTGGTCCATTTCTCTGTAGACCGAAGTGTTCAAACCAAACTTTATAAGTTACATTGTTACAAGGCTTCATGGTTATGGCTGCCCATTGTGGAAAATAAACTGGGCCATTCCATGGACAAACTTCCCCTTATGGGCTTAGGAGTTGGATTCATCAAAGGGTGAGCCCAATGGGGAGTCAGTGGCAAGTACAGTCCAGCTGCAGAGTCAGAGATGAGACACACAAGAAGAAGAAGGCCGCCGTTTGAACAAATCCCACCAACCCAACGCACCCACCCACCTAACCCCAATGGCCGAAACCATCACGCGCCATTACCCAACTCAATCTACGTCTCTCTCTCTCTCTCTGGAACAGTAGAATATGGGGGTGACGGCGAAAATAGCACCGTCGATGCTGTCGTCGGACTTCGCCAATTTGGCGTCCGAAGCCGAACGCATGCTCAATTTCGGCGCCGATTGGCTCCACATGGACATCATGGTAATATAATTTTCATCATCCCAAAAGTAATTATATATATATATATATATATTTTCAGTCTTACCACTAATGCTGATTAATTTATGTACCTTGTCTTATGTTGCAGGATGGGTAGGTTCGATTATTTGCTTATCCAGTACTGTAATGTTCTCGTCTATGCTTTTGCTCCATGAAATTTGGGTTTGATTCCATTTTAATTTATTATTATTATAATTGTTATTTATTTACTTATTTTGTTAACTGATGTTTGCTTCCGTAATGTGTGGATATAAAATAATTTATATTACTACAGTTTATGGCCTGCCCCTTTTATTTGATGCGGCAGTTTGAACCCTTTGGCATGATGTTCATCACTCAATTCCTTTTGGTTTTGATTCTTTTAACATGATTCAATCATAGTAACGATGATATTGTGAATTCAAGAGAGGCCCTTTAAGTTAGCTGATATTGCTGACGAAGATTGAATTTTTGACATATTTGTTCTACTAAGACACATGATTATTGTTAAATGTACAAGGTCTTATGTTCATTGTTTTTGGCCAAATAGGCATTTTGTCCCAAATCTAACAATTGGAGCACCGGTCATCGAGAGTTTGCGAAAACACTCAAAGTAAGATCTTTATGTAACCTTCACTTGGGATTTGGGACTTCTTAATGATGTTGGTGCGTTTATATTTATGGACTAAGCATGAAAGTGCTTTCTTCTCAACTACAGAGCATATTTGGATTGTCACCTTATGGTTACAAATCCTCTTGATTATGTTGAACCCTTGGCGAACGCTGGTGCTTCTGGTTTTACATTCCATGCTGAGGTTTCCAAAGGTGGGGCATTGTTGGTTGATACTTTTTTTTTTTTTTCCTGTTTAATTTCCGTTTGTTTATCGTTGACAAAGATGGGTCTATATTGTTTTACCTGTTTCCTTTTAATTTGGACAGAAAATTGGCAAGAACTCGTTCAAAGAATAAAGGCAAAGGGCATGAAGCCTGGTGTGGCTTTAAAGCCTGGGACACCAATTGAAGAAGTATATCCTCTGGTATGCCTTTCTTGTTGTATTATATCTTCACCTTGGTATACAATATTGGCTAAGTTGCACTTTGTAATTGATTTTATCCAGATTGATGGACTAATTTAGGTTTCTTCACTAATGTTATCACAGTTTGGTTTTTCTGATGCTACCGCAAAAACATTTCTATTTGCAATTGATCATATGTTTTTTTATTTGGTCCGCAGATTGAAGCAGAAAATCCTGTGGAGATGGTCCTTGTTATGACTGTTGAACCTGGATTTGGTGGGCAGAAGTTCATGCCGGAAATGATGGATAAGGTGCTGCCCCATATTGTTTTTTTGTTTTTTTTGATTTATTGCACTCGTTTAATTTATATGACAACTTCTCTTTTTAATGTCGGTGTTATCTTCTTTCTTTCTTCCTTCATTCTTTATGTAGGTGCGCATACTGAGAAAGAAGTACCCCTTGCTTGATATAGAGGTAGTTACGATGCTTATTTTTCTGTGTTCTTTTCTCCTGAATATAGCTAGTGAAAATTCTATCCGTTTAGAGTCTTCTGGATGTTGCTCCTGAAATTATTTTTGTGCATCTATGAAAATTTTAGGAAAACGATAGAGTATTTACTATATTGTTCCTCTAAGGAACTTCTACCTGGTGAAGGTTTGCGTTATTTATTTATCAACTTAAACCCCTCAAATAGTTAGCTTCCCTCTTGTTTCAAGAGTACCAGACTACTTGTTTCCTTTCCATTTTGTGCATCTTCTAGATCTCCCGGTGAGCTGTTTATGACTTTCCGATGTTGTTCTTAGTCTCCCATCTCACCTCCTTTTTATCAGTTGTATTTTACAATTGTCAGTGCCATTGAAACAAGTTTACCTTCATTTTGCAGGTAGATGGGGGCTTGGGGCCTTCAACCATCGACACTGCTGCTTCGGCGGGGGCAAACTGTATTGTAGCTGGAAGTTCAGTGTTTGGAGCTGCCGAACCAGCCAAAGTGATTTCCCTGATGAGAAATAGGGTTCAGGAAGCCCAATGAAAAAGTTGATTTTGGTATAGGCATCGGGATGGACATTTTTGGTAAATTTTGATAAAATGGCTTGTTTTGTGAATTCACAAACTGAAATAAAGCTTTATATATACGAAATAAATCCAGCATTGGAGTGGTTAATATAAAACGTTTGGAATGCAGAGCTTTTCACTATGTGAATGTGCATGCTTTCTCTCAGCTTTCTTCTTAGCTTTCTTTTCTATTGGCAACAAGAAATCAGATCATACGCAGCGATTTAGTGAGAGAGCTCTAGTATTATTATTATTTTTTTTGGGCTCGTAGTGAGAGAATTCTACTTGATTTCGCTTTTACTTTTTATTCAATAAAAAAGTAACTTCTGCATTCCGCATTAATGGGTGGACCTTCATGCAGATAAGTGCATGTTATTTCTGTTACTGTTATCGGGGTAATGCTTGTTTGTTATATTATTTTCAACCATATCTCATCTCAAAATAAGACCATACATATTATTAAAGTTATGTGATTGAAAATAATGTACATTATTAATATAAATTTAGGAATATTATCATTTTTATATCTCATATTTTGATACTCTGTTCAATTTATACTTTGTATTTTAGTTATTATCAATATTAACCCTTAAATTTAAAATATGTTACAAATTTATAATATGACACCAATTTAGATCAGTTAATTCACTAAGATGGTTTAATAATTTATTCTTGGATTGGTTTTTATACAGTTTATTTTTAATTTTTTAAACGGCATTTTGGTAAATTAATTGTTCTAAATTGATGTTAGGATATAAATTTGTAACATATTTTAAATCTAAGGATCAATATTAATAATAACCAAAATATAAGTTATAATTTGAATAAAGTGTAAAAATGATAATATCTTGTAAATTCATTTTTATAAATACGTTTCTAATCCATGGTGAATGTCTTTAAGAGGCTATGTTTGGTATGAGAAAGAAATGACAGGAGGGAAAACGAGAGAGAAAATGAAAAAATTAATTGTTTGGTAGAAAGGAAAAGGGAGAGAACGAGAAAATGGAGGAGAAAAAGAGAGGAAAAAATGAAAAATTATCACTAAAATACCTTATATTTTGAAAAAATGTGAAAAAAATTCTTTTATTTTTGGAAATTCAAAATAAGTACCTTCTATTTAACGAAAATTATCACTAAAATATCTTATATTTTAAAAAACTGTGAAAAGACACTTGTATTATTAAAAATTAAAAATATATATTTTCTATTTGAATTATCGTATCATTTGCTACATTTGATTGGTCAAAAGCTTCAAAAAAATTAGTAAAATTAATATTTTATCTATATTATATTATTTTAAGAAACACACCACACTTAAAAATGAAGGAAGAGAAAATACGCATTATCTAAAATCTCTTAAGAAAAAAACTCTTTTCTCCATTGTTGTGGCACAAATTTAGAAAAAAAAAAGAAAATCTAAAATTTTTGGAAATTTCATAATTTTTGAAAATTTCATAAGTGATAAAAATTTCTAAAAATTTTAGATTTCTTTTTTATTTTTTAGACTTGTGTTGCAACTATGGAAGGAAGATTTTTTTTTAGACTATATGTATTCTATATTCTTTCATTTTCAAGTGTGATATGTGCCTTAAATTATATAATAAGAGTAAAAATATTAATTTTACCAATTGTTTGAAGCCTTTAAATGGTCAAAAGTAGCAAATGATATGATAATTTAAATATAATGTATTTATTTTGAATTTTTAATAAGACAAGGGTTTTTTTTCCACATTTTTTTAAAACAAATAGTATTTTAGTGATAATTTTCGTTAAACAAAAGGTATTTATTTTGAATTTCCAAAAACAAAAGGTTTATTTTATTCACATTTTTTAAAAATAGACAGCATTTTAGTGATAATTTCCCAGAAAAAATTAAAGTAATCCCCATAATTTTTTTCTCCTCTAAATTGGAGAGAAAAGTGGAAAAGAAAGACTTTAGACTTATTAACTTACCTTTGCATACTAACTTTTAAAATCATTATACTGAAGATAAAATAATCATTTTAAAATAAATTAGTTTTCTTTCTTCTTTACATACTAAATAACTATGAAAGAAAAAATATTTTTCTTTCCATCCTACACATTTTTTTCCGTCCTAATTTTTCTTTCACTCATATATTCTTTTATCTCTACTAAATATAGCATAAAGGTTCACAAATCGCAATTAAAAGCTTCTTTTACTTGAAAGCTCCATTGAAGGCCAATTAAGGTCGATCATTGGACAAGTGGACAACACAATGTCTTTGCACTAATACCAAGGTCATTCTGAAAATCTTGTATCTTAGTTAAACACTTAAAAATGGGTAAAAGATTCCATATTTGCCTACTTCACCTTAAAGTTATGTTTGGTAGAAAGGAATGATGATAAGAAGAAATGAGAATCATATTACCTAGGAAAGAAAATACTATTCCCTTATTGTGTTTGGTATAAGAGAAAAGAGAGAAGACTAAATCCTCTCCAAAAAAGGAGAGGTAGAAGGAACGTGAAAAATTATAGTTAGAATATTCACTCTACTACTTAAGTGTGTATAAACCCTCCCTAAAATTTCTTTAATTTTGACAGGATTAAAAATTTATTAAAATTGAGAATTTAAAATCCTTGTCTAATCTTTTCTCTCCTAAAATCTCTGATACCGAACAATCATCATATCTCGAATCCATCCAATAATCCTCTCACACCTCTCTTTTCTTCCACTTTCTCCTTCCTACTAAATATATTCTAAAGTTTCTTTCTTTCATTATTCCATCTAGAGTTTCCAAACACGAATATCACCTCCATATTTTTATATCGACAATAACCATATTGTCGTTGGTACAAGTAGCATCGCTCTAGGCTTGTTAATTTTTATTCCTATACTACTTTACAACTTATAGCTATGTCATTAATCATTCTTCAATTTATAATATGTTTGGTTTGTGCTTCCATTTTTTTGATATTATAATTGTACATGCCAAACAAACATTGCTGATTAAAATTATAATAAAACACGCGGTGAATGATTATTATTATTTTTGGTATTATATAATGCCAATTATAAAACTAAAATAGCCTATGCTCTCAGGACACTCAAGTGGAAACAAAGAACTAAGCACTATTCTCAAAGTCAAACAGTTTTATATAAATATATATAGGGTACTACTTATATATAGAAATATTTTTGGCCAACAAAAATTTATTATGTATATTTTTTATAGTAAAAAATAAGAGATATAAATAGCATTAATGATATACATCTTTTTATGTATTTCATTATAGTCGTTGGATCACCATTAGATGATAATCTAACGATTAAAAAAATACCTACACATAGACAAAAGAAAATACCCATCAAAAGAAAATACCCATCAGATTAGCAACCATATATATATATATATATATATATATATTTGTTGTAATCTTACGAACCAATCCATAAACTAAGTTCACTTTAGAATTATTAGATAAACTTATTTTGTTAGAAAAATCTCATCTTTCAATTACGTTATTATTGGAGAAAAAATTGTTTATTCATAATAGCAATTTGTTTACTCATCGGGCAAAAAAGAAAAAAAAGTCTCTCGCCAGGCAATATATAGGGTTTATGGCACAAATAGTTCCTGTACTACCTAATTTGTGGCAATATGGTCTTCAAAATTTTAATTATGATAATTAAGTTCCATGACTTTATGAATTGAAGGAAATTGACTCTTAGACTGTCTAAATTGCAATCTAATTGCTAAATTTCTGACAAAAAAAAATATAAAAGATACATTGTAAAATCTAAAAGTATATTTAAAAGAAAATAAATTGAACAAAAAAATTTAGAGAAAAGGAAAGATATATTATTGCATTTTTTAAAGTTGCAAATTTTGGAAAAATTTTCTGTGATTTTTCATTTATATATTTAAAATTTGTAAATTACTTTTAAAATAAACTTTTGATGCTATCACATGCTCCTCATATGAATTTTTATTTAAAAATTTAATAACTGATTGCAATTTAAACAGTTTAGAGATCAAATTGTTATAAATTAAGAAATTTAGGGACTTAATTGCTACAGTTGAAAATTTGAGCATTGAATTGCCACATGTTGGATAGTTCAACTGCCATTTGTGCAATTAACCCCAATATATATATATATATATATATATATATACACACGAGTAAATATTGAGACACTATATTCTTACACTAAAAACTTACACTAATGATAAGCATCATAATTTTAAATGGTATAGTCTCGTTTTAAAATTAGACGCTTTAAAATAAAAAATGGTTGAAATACTTACCACGTCAATTAATATTTATTTTTTGTGTCTCTATCATTACACACTTATAATAAATGAGTAACACAACAGATACCAAAATCTTACACTAAAATATTATCCCCCAATTTATTTTAAAGGAGAATCACATCAATTAAAAGTTGCGTGGTTGTATTTTTTTCTGATTCCCTGTAAAAAAAAAAAAAAAAAAAAAACGCTTGTCGCCGTATGAATCTTCTGTTTGGATTTATTCACCCTACTGACTACTGCCACAGTTTCCATTTGGGATTTCCATGCATTAATTAATTATACATAGGCTCTTAATGCCACAGTTGTAACAAGGGCAACTGATCTATGCATACGCACTAAATGCCATATTTGTACCAAGGGGAGGCTCTTCTGTATGGTAGCCAGATCATATCTTTCAGCAAAAAAGAATTTCATAATCATACCAACTCTAAATTTTGGATATGTCGTTTTACGCACTGTATAATAGTGTAACTCTATACATGGCAATTTGGTTGGCATAATTTGTGCATACAGAGAGTGATTCTTAGATTATTGTTAACCGAGTTGAAAGCTGACTCTTTTGTTGTTTTCTGGCGCACTCTCAATGATTGGAAGAAGATATTGGATTTGGTTAAAAGAATGAATGTACATTTTTCTCATGTGTACAAGGAAGTTAATATGTTTTTGTGGTTTTAGGAACCAAAATAAAATGTGGTGGCATTTCGCTCTTAATCCTTTTGGGTTAATAGGGATTGTTTTGGATTGTCTTTCTATAGATTTCATTAGTTGCTGATGTTATTGTTTTCTGCTTCTTTTAATAATGTGCCCTCTCCTGCCTTTGGAAGTTTGGAGCTCATTCATTATAAAAAAAAAAAAATAAATGCAAAATCCATCTTTGACGCAGGCGACCATGCTTTGAAGAATGAGAAGAAAAGCACACTCTTGGGATGACCCGTGAACACCAAATGAAGTCTTTTCTTAAATTTCTTTTTTTTTTTTTTTTTTAACAAATGTAAAACAAAGAATGTGCATATTTGGAGGTGATCAATTGAGTTTTAATTAGTGTATGATAGATATATGTGTATATTTAATTCTTTTAAAAGTTCTAATAATTTGAACTCGGTATCTCCTACGTTAAGAAAAAATGTGGTATTGTTGTGCGGTCTAAAATCCTGTATGTTGGTCAATACTATAAAGAAAAAAATTGACCAAGTGAGTGTCAAGTTACATGAGTAAGATTAAGTGCGACATTTTTTAAAAGAGTTACGTACGACCTCCACCGCATAAGTTAGTGCGACCTCTTCCGAAAGAGTAATGTGCGACCTCCACCGTATAAGTTAGTGCGATCTCCTCCGAACGAGTAAAGTACGACCAGAATGAAAAAGAAACTAGACTAAACTTCGTCAAACGAGTAACCTACAAAGAAAGGGAAACAAAAATTTCTCTTTAAAGATCGACCAGTCATCTCATTTAAGTGATTATCCAGTTATATTGTTATTCAAATTGTATTGCCCGATTATATAGTTACCCATTCTCACAATTGGGAAACATTGAGCTATCTTCACCTATATAAAGAGAGTTTAATATTTCAGTGAGGGATTTTGGACTTTTTTCTGATCTTGAGAGGCTGGGGAATCTTTAATTTTTTATCTTTAGAATCTTTGAAGAACCTCTTAAACTCTTGCTTCTTCTTTTTAGACAACACGTTGTAATTTTGAATTCTTATAATTCTCCAAAAAATAGTAAAAAATAGTGGACATAGGCTCATCTTTTTTGAGGCTAAACCACTATAAAATTCTTGTCTATTTGTTTGCTTTAGTTAATTAACCCTTTTCACACACAAGCGACATTTTGCAATTTTCTTAAATTTATTATTGTCAAAACCTCCGTCAACAATTGGCGCTAGAAGGAGGGCTATTCCGGCAGAAAATTTTGTTTATTCCGCTTCTTTCAATAGTGGCAAATACCAGAAATACTACCAGAAACACCGAGACTAGCCAAAATCATCCCCAAAGTACCGCTGCTGTACAGGTAGATCCTACTCAAGATCAGCCTACCGTGACTGCACTGAAAAATATTGTCCAGAGATAGGATTGCATGGAGAAAGTACTGGTGAACCTTCAGCAAATTACAAGTCAGATTAATGATTCTCTACGACGACTTGCTGAGAGACAGATGCTAACCCCATCACAGCACGAACGTTCCAGAGAACGTCCTGCTCAACAACCTGAGAGAGGAATTCAGATCCTGGAGACAAGGAACCGTGACTAACCTAAAGCCCAGTAAGAGTGTCGAAGAGATTGTATCTCTAAGGGAAAGGGTAAGGTCGCAGACTTACCTCTAGTATCTGGTACTGAAAGTTCGAGCACTAATCGTGATCGTGGACAACCTTCCCAGAGAGCAACCATCAATTGTGATTATCTTGAACATGAGCAAAAATGTCAATCAAGGAGTGTCTTTGAAAGGATCAGTAGGGAATCTGGATAGAATCCTACAGACCTGAGACAACATCTGGATCAGCAATATAGTCAGGAGCGATCCACATCGCATCACAATGACCAAAGCCGATCTCGTTGCACTGTTTCATTGGAATCCCTAAGATTGCAGCACACCCTATCTAACCAACTCGCCTTATATCGTGACAACAATTAGAGGCCACTCCTACCACCAGTAAGAGAGAATGTTCTCCCTCTGAACGTCAATATTCATAATCTGAGGATTGCTTTAGATGCACTTGCTGGTTGGGATGATGAGCTCGCTGATGGGTATCGTCAATCGCTATTCAGCGAGAAGGTTCGAGCTGCCGCCTTACCTGCTGGATTTAATCTTCCCACCATAAACACTTTTGATGGGAAAACTGATCCGCAGGACCATATGAATCACTTTAGTGACCTGATGGAACTTCATCGTGTTGATAATCTCGCACGTTGTAGATGCTTTGCTGTAACTCTCACAGGAGCGGCAAAGAAGTGGTTCCAAGGACTCAAGTCTGGTTCAATCTCATCCTGACAACAGCTTCAGAATGCATTCTTGAGGTAATTTTAGGCCGCAAAGAATTTTACTGTTCCACTGGTAAGTCTGTCTGCTATTCGGCAAGGCCTGGAGGAAACTCTACGATCTTACCTAAATCATTTTACCTCAGAGTTGGCGAAGGTCAATAACCCCCCTGACGGAGGAGTTTTAACTCTAATAATAGCTGGGGTACGACCAAAAACTAAACTCTGGGAAGAGTTACTAGAGCGAGAATGCAGAACCCTTGAAGACTTCTATCTAAGAGTTGATCAACATCTAAGGGTGGAATCTTCACGTGAAAAACTTCATAAGACGACAAAGGGAGGAGGAAAGGATACTGCTAAAGAAGCGATCACAAACAACAACAATAATGATAAGTTAAACAAAAGGAATAATAAACAATTGACTGAGAGGCAACCCAAACAGAAAAAACAAGAGATTTCAAGAACTCCCATGAGGTTCAATAATTATACCAAATTGAACGCACCCATAGATCATATCTATGCAATTACAAACCAACAGGAGCAGTATCGTCAACTGAAATCGATAATAAGAGATAGAGCGAGCGCGACCCCAATAATTTTTGTCGGTATCATAATGACATTGGACACGATACCAATAACTATTTTGCCCTAAAAGATGAGATCGAAAGATTGATTAAAGAAGGGCGGCTGCGGTAGTACTCTAAACAGAATAATGAAAGGCGAGAAGAAAACCGACAGCGATCTCCAGAAATTCGGCGCGAGGTGCGAACTATTTTCGGAGGACCGCACGTTAGTGGAGATTCTAAGAGAGCGCAGGATAGGTATGCACAAGAAGCTCGGCAGCAGCCGTTGAACAACGTCATGCACCTCAAACAGTGACCATGAAAGCTTCAGCGAGTATCAGATATGGATATTACCTTTACAGACTAAGATGCGAGGGAGGTCCATTATCCTCATAATGATGCATTGGTCATAAAGATCAATTATGGAAGCACGCAATTATGGCGAGTATTGGTCGATAACGGAAGTGCTGTTGATATCCTGTATTACGATGCCTTTAAGAAGATAGGGTTGAATGAAAGCGACCTGAAGCCCGCTGTCACCCTACTCTACGAATTCACTGGTAATAGCATAATGCCTATGGGCATGATTGAGTTAATGGTCAACGTTGGAATCTATCCTAGTGTTTCAATGGTAACGACCCAATTCTTAGTTGTAGATTGCCCCTCTGCATTCAATGCTATACTGGGAAGACCGACATTGAGGGAACTTCGAGCAGTAACATCGATCTATTATCTCGCCATGAAATTCCCGACTCAACAAGGAGTAGGCGAAGTGCGAGGAAACCAATATGATGCGGGACTTGTTACAACAACTCTTTAAAGTTCGCAGCAAAGGATGTGACACCTTGCACAATGATGGTCCAACTACAAAGAGAAGCGTCAGGCAAAATGTCAGTCAAAGCATCAGGTGAAACGTCAATCAAAATGACAAGCGAAGACCTTGACCCTCGAGAAATCGATGGAGAGGTCAAAACTGGATCCATTGAAGACTTGGAGGATTTGCTATTTGACAGGTCCTCCAAGATTTTAAAGATTGGAGCGAGGCTTCAAGAACCTGTGCGAGCTTCATTGGTCACTTTTCTGAAATCTAACCTGGATGTCTTTGCATGGCAACAATCGGATATGGTGGGGATTGATCCAAATATCATGTCACTGCCTCAATATAGATACGGCAATCTACCTATGAGCAAGATCAAAGTAGTGTGCTGATGAGGATTGAGCTCGATCTCTTAGAAGAAAGGCGCGAGCAGTCTCAGCTTCGAATCGCATCATATTAATAGCGCACTGCTCGATATTATAACTCTAAAAGTCAGACGAGGAGGATTTAAAGTTGGTGACCGTGTTCTTCAGCAAGACCTTGTTCTTCGGGACCCTCTTGAAAATGACTGTATGTTATTAATGCCATCATTCGACCTAGGACATATAAGTTAGCTCGCACTGGCGGACAAAAGATCGAGCTGGAATGTAGAACAACTTCGTCGCTATTATTAGTAAATTTTCATGTATATCTTCATGTCATTCATTATTCATCAATAAAGATATCTACTTATTCGTCATTTGTTGATCGTCATTCATCATTCGTCATTCGTTGATCGTCATTCGTCATTCGTCATTGGTTGATCGTCATTCGTTGTTCGTTATTCGTTGATTGTCATTCGTTGATTGTCATTCATTGATCATCATTCGTCATCATCAATAAGGGTGTCACCTCATCGATCATTTGATTTGGTACCTTTTATAGTTTTACGGCAGTCTTCGAACACCATAAGACTCGGGAGGCAGTGGGATCAGAATATTATCTCCTACTTGCTTCCTAAGGGACTATGCAAAACGTCCATTTAGAGGGGTCAGAATTTTATATCATCGAAATATCTAAAATTCCTTAAAAACCTAGGATTTTCTCCTCACTTCATGCCTTAGCATGTCGTATTACGCAATTTCCCTCCTCGAACAACAAAGTAACTAAATAAAATGTTCATTGTTCGATGTGATATATTGCTATATTTACATTTTGTCATGGAACTTATGAAAAATAGTATTGAGTTTGCATCACTCATACTTGCTGTTTTCTTAAGCGACCTAACCTATCCTAACACATTCATTTTAAGTATGTTGGATTCAAATCGCAATAGCGTACCGATCAGTCACTTAGTGATTGACTACTTGGTTAAATTAATTATCTTCTATATTACGACTTAGTGTGTTGATTTTTTTTACAGGAATAAATGTCTAATAAAGAAAGCATTCATTCATTGATAAAAGCTCACACCTATATGCAAGCAAAGAAATANCCTGTGCGAGCTTCATTGGTCACTTTTCTGAAATCTAACCTGGATGTCTTTGCATGGCAACAATCGGATATGGTGGGGATTGATCCAAATATCATGTCACTGCCTCAATATAGATACGGCAATCTACCTATGAGCAAGATCAAAGTAGTGTGCTGATGAGGATTGAGCTCGATCTCTTAGAAGAAAGGCGCGAGCAGTCTCAGCTTCGAATCGCATCATATTAATAGCGCACTGCTCGATATTATAACTCTAAAAGTCAGACGAGGAGGATTTAAAGTTGGTGACCGTGTTCTTCAGCAAGACCTTGTTCTTCGGGACCCTCTTGAAAATGACTGTATGTTATTAATGCCATCATTCGACCTAGGACATATAAGTTAGCTCGCACTGGCGGACAAAAGATCGAGCTGGAATGTAGAACAACTTCGTCGCTATTATTAGTAAATTTTCATGTATATCTTCATGTCATTCATCATTCATCAATAAAGATATCTACTTATTCGTCATTTGTTGATCGTCATTCATCATTCGTCATTCGTTGATCGTCATTCGTCATTCGTCATTGGTTGATCGTCATTCGTTGTTCGTTATTCGTTGATTGTCATTCGTTGATTGTCATTCATTGATCATCATTCGTCATCATCAATAAGGGTGTCACCTCATCGATCATTTGATTTGGTACCTTTTATAGTTTTACGGCAGTCTTCGAACACCATAAGACTCGGGAGGCAGTGGGATCAGAATATTATCTCCTACTTGCTTCCTAAGGGACTATGCAAAACGTCCATTTAGAGGGGTCAGAATTTTATATCATCGAAATATCTAAAATTCCTTAAAAACCTAGGATTTTCTCCTCACTTCATGCCTTAGCATGTCGTATTACGCAATTTCCCTCCTCGAACAACAAAGTAACTAAATAAAATGTTCATTGTTCGATGTGATATATTGCTATATTTACATTTTGTCATGGAACTTATGAAAAATAGTATTGAGTTTGCATCACTCATACTTGCTGTTTTCTTAAGCGACCTAACCTATCCTAACACATTCATTTTAAGTATGTTGGATTCAAATCGCAATAGCGTACCGATCAGTCACTTAGTGATTGACTACTTGGTTAAATTAATTATCTTCTATATTACGACTTAGTGTGTTGATTTTTTTTACAGGAATAAATGTCTAATAAAGAAAGCATTCATTCATTGATAAAAGCTCACACCTATATGCAAGCAAAGAAATACAAATAAGAGGGGACCAAGCTCATATTATTCTGAAGTTAAAAAATAAAAGAACATTATTATTGTGCAGACGTGCTCGCTCCACCATCTCCAGTTTTGGTAATTTCATCTTCCCTCCAACTATGGACAAGCTCGACCACATCCTCGCCAAGGATAGAAAAGTCGAAGTCTGGATGCTCGCAGAAGATGTTATATATAATGGTCGACGAGACGATGTCACTGGCTTTATCTTCGAGCTCCTTGACTTCAATAGCCTTGAACTCTTCAACAGCCTTGCGAGCCGCCTCCTTCATGCGATCCAGATGCTTGGAGATAGTCTTTTCAAGCTCTTTAATTTTTTCCTCGAGCTTTTCCTTTTCGAACTTCTCCTTGGCCAGACCTTCGAGCAGCTGCTGCCTCTCTAAATCGAAGGCTTTTTTCTCCTCCTCGTGAGCCTTCTCTGAGTCCTCGAATGCTTGAGTTATCTTGTCGACTTTTTCGGCCTTCTCCAAACACTCGAGGACTAGGTCATGCATCAAGACAGTAGCTGCAGCAGTTTGAAAATATAACATATCAATACCAGAAAAATACGTTGAAAAGAGAAAATAGAAGATGCTTACATTTGCCAACATTCTCATCGTAGAACCAAAAGTAACCTTGGCAAATCGTCACTTCATCTTCTTCTAGCCATCTTTGGAAGCGAAGCGATCAATGAAGGCTGCGCTCATACCAGCCTTATCCGGTAATTGCTTAAGGAGTGCGAAAAGCTCCTCAACCTTATCAACCTGGTTCGATTTCGAAGAAGTAGCAGTCTCCTTGGATGGTTCGGGATGGCTCACAGTTTGAGGCTGAGGAGGCGAGCTTGTCGGGATATCCTCGAAGGCGACTTTTCGTTTCTTAGAAGTGTCGACCTTCTCTTTCCCTTTTGACGTCGATAGAAGCGTGCTCTCTGGCGTCTTGGACTTTGCCATGGACCCCAGAGTAGAAGGCGGTGCTCGCAATCCCCTACCAATAACCATTTCTTTACAGATGTGTCAGCAAGCGAGGTGATATAATACGATGATGATAAAAAATATATATATATAATTACCCTCTTACTATTAAGAACCTGGTGGTGATGCTATTTCTGGAGATGATGGTTCCGAGGTTGTAGGGGTAGCAGGTGCTTTTCGTTTCTTAGGTTGGGAAGACGAGGCACTCTTTTCCGTCTGCTTCCTCGGCTTCTTCTTCTTTGAGCTCGAGGGTTTGGTCGAACAGACGGTGGGTTCAGGGCATGCGGCTCCCCTTGGAAGCAAACCACAAGCGACTAAGTTCTTGGAAGTCCCAAGGTTCTTCTAATCGAATTCCTCAATTAGAAGGTTGTTGATTCTATACACTCTTGCGAGCTATTCTCTGGAAAGTCCAGGCCGTTCCCTGTTGTCTGCAATGACATACGAGTATGATCAGAATAAATATGATTATACAGAAAAGGCGATATATTAAAAGCTGTCTACCAGGATTCTAAAAGAAGCCGTTATCTGCATAGTCAAAGTGGAAAAATAGATTTTTCCATTTTTCCATGTTGTTGCGAACCCCGTAGATAGTTTTTATTACTTGGTTCGACCACTTGCTCACATAAAAGAAGCCGAAGTCTGATAGGTTTGATTTCACTTAGTAAAACCAAGCAAACTCTTCAGGAGTGGGGGATTCTAGGCCTAGTTTATGATATAGTATGTACAGATCTACCATGTATCTATAGGTATTTGGAGTTAGTTAAAAAGGAACGACTCCGTAATAGTTGACGATGGATTTTATGTAAGGATGAAGTACAAGGTGGACCCCGCATTTGAGAACTTCTTCAGAGAATGAGGCAATTCCGCGATGTAGTGTATGTGGTCGATTAAACTCCATGGGAACATAAAGAGGGAGGACGATCTTGTAGTTGCATATGATCTTGCTGAGCCTATTTGTGGTGCAGCTCATCCTTATATTGGTACATAACCAGTCTCCCTCTACATATTGGTAACCCGTTGCGAACACAGGAGTATCTCTGATATGCCGGGGCCATTGGTCTTAAGGAAGGTCACCTATGCGAGGACTACTTTGCCTGACCCTGGTTATCTCAACTTCGGGTTCTGGCTCAAGTTAAT
>JXTB01000122.1:716691-736876 GCA_002914805.1 Parasponia andersonii
ACATAAAGGTCAAATTGGTGGCTTATCGACTCAAAGGAGGCGCGTTAGCTTGGTGGGATATTACAAATGACAAGTATTCGGCAAGGGAGAAACAAAGTTCACACTTGACAGTGAATGAAATAATTGATGATCGAGTACTTTCTACCTCCAGATTACGAACATGCACTTTTCAGTCGGTATCAACATTGCCGACAAGCATACCGGACAGTACAAGAATATGTAACTGAGTTTCACAAACTGGCTGCTCAAGTCGATATTCGCGAATCTGAAAGTTAAAAGATTTCAAGATTCATTGATGGACTTCGTACAAACATACAAGACGAGGTATTCAAACAATCTTATAATACTTTGTCTAGCACAATTCAACTTAATTTGAAAATTGAAACTCAACTTAACAAAAAGACAAATCACAATCCAACAACTGCACAATCCTCTTCACCACCATAAAGATCTAATTTGAGCAAAGTGAAGGCCATGGCAAGACCACACGATGAAGTAGTAAGACCAACTCCTTCTCATAACCAACCAACCGCTCGACCGCAAAGAGAAGTAGCCAACAACAACATTAACAATCCTTATACTGTCCTGAGAGGTAATAAATGTTATCGTTGTGGACAAGGCCACTATTCAAATCAATATCATCAGAACAGACCCGTCAATCTAACCACACATGATGACGACGTCGAAAGAGATGAGACGTATTTCGAGAATGATGAGTACGTAGGTGAAGTTGAACCTGAGGAAGTCATTTATGGAGATGAAGGTATTTCCTTGGTGATAAGACGATTGATGTATACACCAAAGAGGGAAGAGGATATACAACGACACAATATCTTCAAGACTCGCTGTACGGTTGAATGAGTGTGTGATCTTATCATTGATAGTGAGAGTTGTGAGAACATAGTATCAAAGACTATGGTGGAGGTGGACAAGTTACAACTGCCAACCCAACCACATACTGTGCTATATCACATTGGCTGAATCAAGGACGTCGGTAAAACAAAGGTGACACAACAATATTGAGTTCTTTTCTCAATTGATAAATACAAAGACGAGGTATTATGTGATGTTGTTGATATAGATGCTTGTCATATGTTGCTTGGTCGACCGTAGCAATTTGATTTAAACACTATGCATAATGGCAAAGCTAACACATACAGCCTCCACAAGGATGATATAAAGATTACTCTTGCTTCTCTGAAGCTACAAAATAACCAAACAACTCTTACCAGGACTAACCTTCTTTTTGTAACTAAAGAGACATATACTCCTACCAATATTCCTATACAAGTTCAAACATTATTGTCTGAATTTGTAGACATCGTTCTTGAGGAGTTACTCGCTAGCTTACCACCCCTATGAAATATTCAACACCAGATTGATCTTATTCCTAGAGCAAGTCTTCCGAGTCTACCACACTACCGCATGAGTCCTAAGGAGTATGAGATCCTATAAATACAAGTCCAAGATCTCCTCAAGAAAGGGATGATTAGAGAAAGTATGAGCCCTGTGGCTATACCTGCACTCCTAACACCGAAGAAAGACAGAAGCTGGAAGATGTGCGTTGATAGTCGAGCCATCAACAAGATTATGATATGATATCGAGTTCCTATCCCACGATTGGATGACATGCTTGATAGATTGGGAGGATCAAAGCTCTTTTCCAAGATTGATTTGCAAAGTAGATACCATCAGATTTGTATTCATCTTGGAGATGAATGGAAGACTACATTCAAAACATATGAAAGACTATACGAGTGGTTAGTTATGCCGTTCGGTCTATCTAATGCCTTGAATACTTTCATGAGGTTAATGAGTCAAGTATTGCAATCCTTCATTGGAAGATTTGTCGTAGTTTATTTTGATGACATTTTAGTCTATTGTCAGAATGAGAAAGAACATCTAAAACACTTGACCGAAGTTTTTAATACACTTCGTAAGAATCAGTTGTATGTCAACTTGAAGAAATGTAGCTTCACGACTGATAGCTTAGTCTTCTTCGGCTTTGTTATGAGTTCTAACGGAATCAAAGTTGATCAAGATAAAGTAAAGGCTATCTGAGAATGGCCAATACCGAAGACTATTACAGAAGTTTGGAGTTTTCATGGTCTTGCAGCGTTCTATAGATGATTTGTGAGAAACTTCAGCACTATAGCTGCACCGCTCACTAATTGTTTGAAGCAAAAGCAATTCCTTTGGACAGAAGAAACAGAACAGAGTTTTGCTGTCTTGAAGGAAAAACTCACAAATGCACCCGTCCTTGCGCTTCCTGACTTTGACAAAATTTTTGAAGTCGATTGTGATGCTTTTGGCATAGAAGTTGGAGCTGTTCTATCCCAAGATATGAAGCTAATAGCTTTCTTTAGTGAAAAGCTCAACGAAGCCAGAAAGAAGTGGTCAATATACGAACAAGAATTATATGCGATTGATCGTACATTACAACAATGGGAGCCATATCTAATGCAGGAGGAATTCATCCTCGATACGGATCATCAAACTCTTAAGTACCTCAACAACTCTTCCAAACAAAATCGAATGTATGCTTGATGGATTTTCTACATCCAGAAGTTCACTTTCTCTCTCAAGCATAAGTCAGGACAATTAAATAAGGTTGCTGATGCATTGAGTTGCTGAGTTATATTACTAATTACTGTTCAAAATAAAATAATTAGTTTTGATTATTTGAAAGACTTATACGTTGATGATGAAGATTTCAAGGAACAATGGGAGAAATACATTAATGGAGTTGCAAATAAACATCAAATACATGATGGTTTTCTATTCTTCGAAAATCATTTATGTATTCCACGAGGATCTCTCAAAGAACACATCATTCAGGAACTACACGCAGGAGGGTTAGGAGGACATATGGGATGAGACAAAACTATTTCATTAGTGGAAGCTCAATACTTTTGGCCACATCTTAAGCATGATGTCGAGAAATTTTTCAAGCATTGTTATATATGCCAGACAGCAAAGGGACAAGCTCAAAACACTAGGTTGTATATAGCACATCCTATTCCTGATACACCTTGGGAAGATTTGTCCATGAATTTCATCTTAGGACTACCGCGAACACAAAAAGGTTCGGATTCTATCTTTGTTGTGGTAGATCATTTTTCAAAAATAGCTCATTTTATTCTCTGCAAGAAAACTTCAGATGCTACCCATATTACTCAATTGTTCTTTCGAGAGATTGTTTGTCTACATGGGTTACCAAGGACAATTGTCTCTGATCGTGATAGTAAATTCCTCAGTCATTTTTGGTGCACTTTACAGAAGAGACTTGATACCACCTTGTAATTTAGTAGCACTTGTCATCCCTAAATAGATGGGTAAACTGAAGTCACTAATCACACACTGGGCAACATTTTACGGTGCTTGATTAAAGAAAACCCAAGACAATAGGAGACTGTTCTACTGCAAGCTGAATTTGCTTACAACAATGTGCCAAATCATTCCAGCAGTAAATCTCCATTTAAAATTATTTATATTCGTCCTCCATTACATACTCTCGACTTGGTACCTTTACCAAAACTTCCAAGGATGAGCATTATTGCCGATCATTTGATTAATAAGACGATCAATATTCATAAAGAAGTGAAAAGAAAGTTAGAAGAGTCCACTGCAAAATACAAAGCTAATGCTGACAAGCACAGAAGATTCAAGACTTTCAAAGAGGGCGATTTTGTAATGGTTCATTTACGTAAATAAAGGCTTCCAACAGGAGAATACAATAAACTTAAGCAGAAGAAAATTGGTGCTTTTCGTATTATTCAAAAGATAAATGATAATACATATGTCATTGATCTACTAGATAGCTACACAATTTCTAAGGCCTGTACGAGCACCATGGACCAGAAGTCATACCTTGAGCAACTCGAGGATGAGTTTTTTTTCAAGAGGGGGTGAACTGATGTAGTGGCCCACAATCAAATATCAGCTCACATCCATGACCCAAAGTTAAGGTCAAAAATTCCAAAACCCAATCTAATGAACATTCCATTGGTTGGTAGAATGCTTTTGTGTATTAGGTATTATAGACTTATTTTTTTGAAATATATTAGATTATTTAGCTTGTTTATTTGAAGTGTGTTAAGTGAACAATTTGTTTATTTGAAGTATGTTAGGTGAACAATTTAAGTGTGTTTGGTTGGTAGGTGCTAGGTGTATGGTTGTAAGTTTCTTAACATTATTTTATTAGATAGTTTAGATTAATCCTAAACTTATATAAATTGCCTTCATTGGCAAGAGTTGTAATCATCCAATCTTCAATCAAATCTTAGTTTTCTCTTCTAAATTCTCTTTGAGAATTTTGCTTATTTCTTTTCTCGTTGTGAGAATGCAAATTAGAGCGAAATCTAGCGATCTGCTGTGTCACAAAGCATCTAAGGAACGTATCAGGTATATATATATATATATATTTACCTATAGAGAGGCATTGTTGCATGCTGGATTGTTACCTATATATATATATATATATGTCAGGACCGAACATCTAAGGCTGTAACTTTTAGTAATTTTAAGTGAAAATAGTGATGAATAGTAGTTTCTAAAATTTCAGAAAAATTTAAGTACTTGAAATTTAGGTTTAGTCCTCTAAAGTAAGTAAATTACGAGATAAGACAAATAAAAAAAAATTTTGATATTATTTACCAATTTTAAATTTCCAAGTAAATTTTTCATTTTAAGATGAGAGAAAATCCTAATTAACAAGTTTAAATTTTTTTTTTATTAATTCATAAAGTTTAATAAAACAATTCAAATTAAAACCCTAGGCCCAATGTTCAAATAATTTACATAAAATTATTTTATTTTCTAAGTACTCGATTTAAAAACAAAAATCATCTTCATACATCTACTCAGTAAATATATTACTATTGGCTAAATAAATTTAAATTAGGATGGGGAAATTGATACCGAGTACAAACCAACTAATGAAGAGGATTTGAACTGCAAGTATATGCCAAACATGCTTGTCAAGTCCCCAAATTAATTATCACAAAATAGGTCAACACTTGAAATTGGAGGAAGTAGGGGACGAGCACAAGAATGCTCAGTAGAAACTCAATCACCTATTTGAGTGGATTCAATTTTATCAAACCTGCATGGTTAATGCCTTTTCCAAAATCTATTTATAAACCAAATTTATAAACAAGTGGTATGTAGACTAATCACATATTCAAAATCAAAGTCAAAAATCGCAAGATTGTACATATCATAAATCAACTCATCCCATGAGCTCACACCCTCATATCATGAACTAGAGTAACTCGTACTACGTGTACTAAGTACTCTCTGCCTGATATCTATCCCAGAAAATCGGAGGGACACCCATGTGTCTAAGCCTACCGAACTGGAGAGGCAACTGAATGCCTACATTTACCGAATAGGGATAATCAGAAAAACTCCGCGCGGGTTTACGGGCTCTCACTGAAGGCGGGTGTACTAGGCCGCCTACTACAACAATGCGATGCCTAAGAAGTATCTCATATGTGATCCTATAGTATGTAAAATATGTAATAAAATATACATAATAACCATATAATACATAACCAAACAATGCTTTAAAATTTAACTTGGCATTATTCTGAGATTTACTATACATGGGCAACACACCGCTATTTTACCCCATAATCATAATATAAAAATATGTATAAAATTCATATAGTCCAATCCTAGCATAATTCAATAATTTTCAGCAATTTATCAGAATATCATTTATTCACGATTTTTCACAAAATAGTTAGAATAAAAATTTTCAAATTAAAACATGTATAAAATCTGGTAATTGAATCTCTACCTCGAGATTGTAGTTATGCTAGGCTAACGACGCTAGAAATATCCTCAATTGATCACCGGGTTGTACGGACAGTCGTTTTCGAATCTCCATAATCATCAAATATGAAAATAAAATATATTTAGGCACATTCAAGAAGGTTTCCATATAAAGAAAAACACAAATTTAAGTTGTTGTAAAATAATACTTATTGTAACAATTTCAAACTTATTGTTACAACTTTAGACTTGTTGTAATAATATCTCTATCTCTTTTATCAACTTGAGTTCTCAAAACCTTGCTATTAAGAATGTCAAATTTTTGGACCTAATAATCTTCCCTTTTGGCATCTTTTTGATCATAAGAATGAATACAATGAACTCAATTATAAAAACCTGCAAAATAAATGGTTAATTTCCTCTTAAAAAACGCATAGCTCCCCTTGAAAATAAAATCTCCAAACAAAATATAATGATCTCAAAACAAAATCCAAAAAATTCTCATGATTTTCCCCTTTTTTGTCAGAAAAGGGCAAAAGTAAGCAAACAAACATGAAGTCTTAAATCCAAAACAAATGAAAAAAAATTTCTTGAAACAAAAAAAAAAGGAAAGATCTATACAACAAGTTCCTGCATAGCTAACAATGAAGATCAAAGTTCCGTTTTCTTATATCGTTTCTTGGCTTGCTTTTCTAGACTTGTTGCAATAGGTGAAGATGTTGGAACGTTCCGATTCTTCTCAGGTTTTTCTTTCCCAGCATATTGCTTTGTCTGTGTTTGGAATCGATTTAATCGAAGAAATAACTGGGTTTTTATCTCTTTAAGCAATTTCTCTTGTTACTGTTGATAGGAAGAAGTATATGAGAAGATGGTCAGCCCTTTGGTTGAGGATTTTCTTACGGCTAAAAGTGGGATGCTGGCAACTCTAGGACCTAGTGGCTCCGGCAAGACTCGTACCGTTTTTGGAACCCCTAGGGATCCCGGAATTTTACCACGTACGCTTCACCGGATTTTTAAGCCCAATGTGGAGATGGGTCCTGAGCCACGGAGGTAATTGGTTAGATTATATGTTTTTTGACAAAATTAGCTTAAGAATAGATGATTAGACTCTCTGCAGAATGGAATGGACTACAGATTATTGTGTATGATATATTTACAGATCATTCAGCATATCCATTTTTGAAATACAATCTGAACGTGAAGGAGAGAAGTTGTTTGACTTATCACCAGGTGGAGCTGAGTTTAGCATGCAAAACTCAACTATAAAAGGACTCCAAGAGGTTGATTTTCTAATTTTATTTATTATTCCGAGTTGTGATGGTATATACAAATAATTAATTGTATGCTACTACCTTTTTCGTAAACAGGTAACTGTTTCTGATGCTAGACAAGCAGAATCCTTAGTAGCTCATGCAATGCTAAACCGTCTCACTGCTACGACGAATGCCAATAGCCAGTCAAGGTGCAAGGAAGCCCAACTTTAGCCTGTAGCTGTAGAAAATTGTAGATTTGATAGATAGGGGAACTTGATGTAATTATATTAGATCTTCTAAATTTTTGATGGCATTAAAGATCGCATAGCTGCATGATATTTTGGAAAGTTAACTTTTTCAAACGGAATCTCAGATTGAGAAACATAGATCATCACTGAATTCAAAACACCCAAAAATATTGCTTTAGATAAAAAGTTCACCAAAAACGGGTCCCGGTACAGAACCGGCCCGTGGCACGTAAAACGGTACAATTCACGAGCTATTTTTTTGATTTTTGTGCCACTTCAGAAAATAGTAGTATTTTATATCAAACTTCATGTCCCGACCTCACTGAGTCAAAATTTGAAGTCAGAACTTAGTTTCGAGATCCCGAACATTAAATGGACAAAAAAAATTCGAAAATTATAAAAATATCATATTTTGAAAATAATTAGAAAAATACCACATTTTCATCCCGATAATTAACGATCTTTCGGTTATTGTTTTAACACTTCAAAATCCTGAAATTTCATGTTTCAAACTCCTCTTTCACGTGGTAAAATTTTCTCGGGATAAATAACTCAATTATGAAATAATTACGAAAATACCACAAAAATTAAATATTAAAATATTGCTATAGTAGTCAACTTCTCACCGGAGCCGAGCTAGAGGCTGAGAGTGGTCAAAAATGAAAGTTGGAGTCGAGACGAATCCAACGGTGATGGTAGTGCCGTGATTGGACGTCGGATGGCGGGCAAAAACCCGTCACGACGGTGCAAACTTCGGGCGGCCTTTTCTCTGGTGAGTNAAGTTCGTAAAAAACGGGTTCCGGTACAGAACCGGCCCGTGGCACGCAAAACGGTGCAATTCACGAGTTATTTTCTCGATTTTTGTGCCACTTCAGAAAATAGTGGTATTTTATATCAAACTTCATGTCTCAACCTCACTGAGTCAAAATTCGAAGTCAGAACTCAATTTCGAGGTCCCGAACATTAAATGGACTAAATAATCCAAAAATTATAAAAATACCATATTTTGAAAATAATTAAAAAAATACCACATTTTCATCCCGATAATTAACGATCTTCCGGTTATTGTTTTAACACTTCAAAATCATGAAATTTCATGTTTCAAACTCCTCTTTCACGTGGTAAAATTTTCTCGGGATAAATAACTCAATTATGAAATAATTACGAAAATACAACAAAAATTAAATATTAAAATATTGCTACAGTAGTCAACTTCTCACCGGAGCCGATGTGGAGGCCGAGAGTGGTCAAAGATGAAAGCTGGAGTCGAGACGAATCCACCGGTGATGGTGGTGCCGTGATCGGACGTCGGATGGCGGGCAAAAACCCATCACGACGGCGCAAATTTCGAGCGGCTTTTTCTCTGGTGAGTGGCGGCGGTTCACGGCGGCAGTTCCCAACGCTGGTTCGTCAGCGTCTTCCAGTCCTGGTGAGCTGGCGTATCTGGCAATGCTTAGCTGGTGGTGGTCGCACGTGAACAGTGATGGAGATGTGGATCCGGGGACCTCCGTGAAGAAGAAGATAGAATTAGGGGGGTTTTATGCAATTTTCAGAAACTGTAGCAGTGGGACACGTGGCGCAATCTAGTTCGACCGAAATTTTTTTTTTGAAATTCTACTTTGGCCACAAATTTTAAAATATTCTTTCACTTTATTCCCTACTTAATTACACTTTTATTCTTGGTTTGAAATTTTTTTTTTCACTTTTACCCTATATGCACCTAGACTTTATCTTGTCTAGATTCAATACCAAATTTATTTTAGATTCTTATTTAATTAATCTAAAAATATAAAATTACCAAATTATCCTTGATTCTAAAATTACTTAATTATCCTTACAAAATTTAGGATTTTACAATATATGCTTCCGAATAGATACCATCGGATTTTTTATTTTATTTTTGTTTTTGTGTTTTTTTTCGGGATTTTAAAGAGAATGAAATATTCAAATAAATTTAGTCGACCTTAACATCGAGGGCTGAGCTGACTAAGCTTAGAACAATGGGTTCAAAAATTTAGAAAGAAAAATATAGACAATGTCTGTAGGAAGGAGCGAAAGCCAAGATTTTAATTGGAGGCATATTGTAATTAAAGTATAAAAAAAAAGAGTTTCCTTTTATCAATTTTTTTTAATTCCTTACAATTGCAGCGAGAGCGGTTTTTTATACTCCGAAGTCACCGCATAATAATTTTTGTTTTTGGAAGTTGTAGCTGCATAATAATCTCATGTCGATGTTATAATTTTCTTTTCTTTTTTTTTTTTTCGAAATTTGATGCGTTGTCTTTATTTGTAAATGATATGTGTGGTCGTACTTTGTTTTTAATTAAAGACGTCCATTATAAGTTGAAACTAATTCTTAAATTTGTAAGTACATGCTTTTTTGGTTTTAATTAAGGACGTCGATCGGTCTAAGTTGAAACTAATTCTTAAGTTCGTAAGTATAAGCTTCTGAGTTAAGGCTAGATAAACATGAGGATTAAGCAGAGCAGTATTTTGTCGTTTAATACTAGTTTTATAGCAAATTTNCGAAATTTGATGCGTTGTCTTTATTTGTAAATGATATGTGTGGTCGTACTTTGTTTTTAATTAAAGACGTCCATTATAAGTTGAAACTAATTCTTAAATTTGTAAGTACACGCTTTTTTGGTTTTAATTAAGGACCTCGATCGGTCTAAGTTGAAACTAATTCTTAAGTTCGTAAGTATAAGCTTCTGAGTTAAGGCTAGATAAACATGAGGATTAAGCAGAGCAGTATATTGTCGTTTAATACTAGTTTTATAGCAAATTTTCCCTTTTTTTTTCTTAATGAGAAACTACTACAAAACATTATTTTCTCTAAAATGCTCCCTATGAAAGTATCATAACAAACATTTAGATTTTGGGTGTCCCTGAAACTTTAAAATTTTAAGAGGTGCAAATACAATATCCAATCTAATTCATATAACATACACACATTAAAACAAAAATTGAGACCTCGCCACTATATGTGGCTCCACCTCCACCCGTGTGTGTAAAGAGCTACGATTACTTTTATATAAGTGACAAAGCTAGAAATTTTTTTTCAGTTGTTATAATCTAAGAAAATATTCTTTCTACTAAATTTAATTTTAGGATTTTAGCCTGTTTTTATTAGCATATTAACAAAATGGTCCCTAAGTTAATATTTTTGGCAATTAAGTCCCTTTTGTTTGTTGATATTAAATTTTTTATAAAATTGAACATGTTTAAGTGAAATAATTGGTATTTCTCTAATATTAATTAGCTTGGAAGGGAAATAGAAAGAAATTTTAAGAAAAATTTTAAATTTTAAAGAATTTCTATTTTTAAAATTTTTAAAATTATGTTGTTAAATATTGTTATTTTTTAGTAATTTTCATTTGAATTCCAACTAATTTCAGTAAAATATTGATTTTGACATTCAAAAACGTGCATGTGGCTTGAAAATACTTAATTTCATCCAGTATTTTAATAATTACTCACGAAAAGCATTTAAGTGCCAAATTTTTTAAAACTTAGGGAACTAGTTGCCAAAAGTAATAACTCAGGAGCCATTTTTTCAATCACAAAAAATATAGGGGCTAGTCATGCCAAAAACTTCTTAATTTTTTTTACCCTTTTTTTTGCTCTTTATATATTTTTTTTCTTCACTTTCTTAAAATGGACTCGTAATTAAGTAATATAATTAATGACAATATAGATATAGTAATTTAGAAATACACATAATCAACAAAGACCAAAAATATGATTAAAAGGATTTTTTAAAATGAGGTCCAAAGAAATTATCCAAACAAGTGTGGAAAAAATTAAGTGTTTAGAAAAAATATAAGTAACTTTTGAAACTTTAAAAATGTCATGGTGACAAATGAGGAGTATTATTGAATTTTTCATAAGATATGTGGGTGAAATTTAATATTATTAAAATTTAGGGGAGAGATCAGGGATACAATTGAATATTCTGAAAAATATTAGGGTGAAGGTGGCTATAGTTAGTTAGGGGTTTTTAAAATTTGTACCATCTAATTTAGTCCGCATGATCTGATCTGATTCGATCCAATCCAATCTAATCCGTAAAGTGCGGATCAATTGGATCCAAAAATTGAAATCTACACTTTTGCAGATTGAATATTTTTTTACCTTAAAAAATAACTGATCTAATATAATATACACCTAATATATAAATTATTAAATAAGTTTATATTATTTAATATTTCAGGTTTAAATTAAATTAAATTTTAGATTTTAATAGATTGTACTTATTTTATATTATACACCTAATATATAAATTATTAAATAAATTTTATATTATTTAATATTTCAGGTTTAAATTAAAATTAATTTTAGATCGTACTTATTTTATATGCATATATATGATCCGACTAAATTTGTAAAAGAGGCTCAAATTTGTGTTAAAATAAAATAATTTAAGACAAAAAAATAATATGAAGTCTAGTTTTAAAAATTTATTTATCAAGCTCAAGCAACTAATCTAATCTGCAAATGAACGGATTGTATTGAATTGGTTTAAACGATTTATACAGATTAGATTGGATGAGAAATTTAAAATCTGTTAGTGCAGATCGAATATAAGTATACTAAAAAAGTGTGGATCGAGGAGAGGAGAGGGAGTTGGTGGTTAATGAAGTACCAATAGGTGATTTTTCGATCGAAGTGGAGGGATTGGGACAAGATGCCATCCGCTACAAGTTTGCAGGAGGCAGGAATAAAATTAAGTTGCAGTACAGCTTCCAATATCTTCGAAATTAAGTTCGAGCATGGTGTCCTAGAAATTCCTCTACTAATCATTCATGAGACGACGGAATCTCTGTTTCGAAATATAATATGATTGGAGCAGTGCCTCCCAAATTGTGATGGGGTAATTACTTCATCATATGCTGTACTACTGAAGAACCTCATTAGCATTAACAAAGACATGGAAATACTTTCCAGGAAAAAGATAATTGATAACTGGTTGAATACTGGGGATGCCACCAAATTCTTCAACCAACTCTACAATGACACTTTTGTCAAGGGTTTCTGTTATAGTAAGCTTACCAAGGACGTGAAGGATTATTGGAGACACCCTTGGCCGAGATATCTAACAGTGCTTAAGCGTGACTATTTCTGAAATCCGTGGACACTTATTTCGGCCCTTGTTGCAGCTATCCTACTCATTCTCGCATTCTTACAAACAGTGAGTAGCGTCTTAAGCTTAAATGGGAATTGTCAAAAAGCACCACCGCCTCGCTAGTCCTCTCTAGAATTATGTGTGGAGTACATGTATATAACTACAGATATCAGGAAGCTTATAGAAGCTTCAACAAGTGTTGCAACTTGCTTAAGTCGGCAAGTGTAATGCCGACACACTAGTATTGTCTACATGTTATAAGTCAGTTAATAACCGACTCTAGCCAGTGTATATATATGTGTGTGTGTGGGTGTGTGTGTGTGATCTTAGTCCCTTGTGTTGCATCCGTGAGTGAGAAGTGTGAAGTTGTGTACATGTAGAGTGGGGTGAGTTAAGTAAGCCAGTGTGCACGTGAGGTGAAGTGAGTGGAGTGAGGTGTGAGTGGAACTTAATATATACGTGTATGTGTTATGATATGTTAGTGAAATAAAAAAAAAACAAAACCCGAGTGTTTGGTGAGCGATTGTGGTCTTTTGTTGAAAAGTGTGTCAAGTCATGACTATTGTAAATGATAATAAAAGTAAGTTATTTTTTGTACGTACTTGTTGTGTCTAACACCTTTCCTTGCATACATGTATGGCCAAAATTAAGAAGCATATTAGTTGGCGGTAATTCCCTTTAAATTTGTACTATTAATTTCTATGTTTCCATTAGTTGCACTCATTTTGAAATTAAGAATCTAACAATGCTGTCCGTTAATTGGAGTCCATCTATCCAGGCTTCTTCATTTGTGTGAGTATATATTTCTTTACTATTTTTTTGAAGGATATTTCTTTACCACTTTTAGTTACGTCATTTTGTAACGTATTATATGTTCGAAACGTGACAAACCGTATTTGAAAAAAAAAATTTATTTATGCGATACAAATAATAAAAGGATAAATAATAAAAAGACTAAAGAACCTTTACTTAAATAGAATATTTGGGATTAATTTAGTAAATCAATATCTAGTCTTTTTAAGAAATTCTAAGAGTTTAATTTTACTATCAGTTTGTAAACGTAAATTAAGTAGAAAAAAGAAAAAGAGAGAAATAGAAAAATAGTACTACACTATTAAAAAGAAGAATAAGAAGATGATGATGATGGTTATTTTTAAGAATTATAGGGACTCACTCTTAAGGTAAATATCTCAAATCTATTAAGGTTAATTACATGCATTAACTAGATTTTGGAGATTTGATTTGCATATCTAAGATTAGGGTTTTAATTTTCTCATTAAGATTATATAAAGTTTTGAAGAGAGTTCAACAAGACCAAAATTATATGATTTGGTTGTATGGATTAAAAGTTATAAATTTTTAAGTTTAGATAGGATAGAAAAATGTAGTAGAGGATTTCGACCCATTTTTCAGTATTTTTGAGTTGTCTGACAATGCCATATTTAGTATAGTTAGAAAAATTATTCGATAAGCTTTCTAATGATATATATTTGTAAAAAACGGACTTATAACTAGAGATTTATAGTCTTTTGAATTAAGTACTACAAATCTGGAAAAATCTGAAATTTTGGACACTATTATCAAAACATGGCAATGGATTATCTGGCTACATGGGGCTCACCTATAGACCCCACGATCACATTCTTGGCACTTTTAGGAGCCCTATCATTGGTAGAACTTGTCCCTTAATTTTGGTAATTTTTTGAGTTAGGTCAAAATAGTTATAAATCATAAGAAATTAGTATTATTAGGGGATCTATAGAGTTAATTATAGTAGATACGTGGACAACAAATAGTCATTATTATTGGTATAATCAGAGTATAGTTTTACTATTGTGGTTCTTATATATGGTTTATGTGATAATAGGTACATTAAGTAACTTTTGGTCTTTTTGTGATGCCCAAGATTCTCACATACATAATAAGCCAATAATAAACATATTCATATTGTATAATAGACATATCAAGCAACTAGTATCAATTTCATGGTAAATTACTCATTCTGATTGTTAAATGATCTGTATTATTGTACTAATTTTTGTGGAATGGCTCCCATGCAGTGTAAAGGCTCAGTACCCTCAGAGAGAGAGAGCTTGGTATGTGAAAGGGACAAAGAATACATTTATGAATAGTAATACTATACGAACATGCATTAAAATCATACATGTTGATAACTTGGTCAAATAGTAGTTTTTCGGTAAAATACATTTTTCACGCTTTTAGGAGCCTAATTGACTATGTGTTTAAAACTTCAAATAGCTTTTATTTAAAGTATAGAAATCATTTCTAGTATTTTCCAAAATGTTAGTTTCAGGTAAGCACGATGTGGCAGTTACTGTACTAAACTGTGTTTAATTACACTAAGATAGCTTAGATTAAGCTTAATCGCGTAATGTCATCTTTGTGCACTCTAATAATTAGGCATTGATACTTTGTTTGCATTATTAATTGGAGTCTAATTGATTTATTTTTATGTTTAATGATTGGTTATGGGGCTGGGTTTCACTAGATTACAATAAGATTGGCCATATGGAATTATAGGTCAAAGTATGACTAGTTTTCACCTCTTAAGCTAGGTTTCATCATTTTGGTCTACACTTAGATGAATAGGATGGACCAGCAACGTGGTGAGTATGCTAAGGATGTTTTAGAGCTGGACACATGGAAAGTAAGGTGCAAAATTCCCAAAATACCCCTTAGAACTTAAGTTATGCCATTTCTTAGTTATTAAGTATCACTTTTGGACCAAATCTGGTCACTTTCTTCTCCTTTCTCTCCAGCTACGACCTGAAACTCTTCCACTCATTTTTAGACTTCTCTTAGCTCCTATTAACCATTTCCAAGAGTTTCCAAGTAGTAGAACTCAATTAGGAGCTCAAGAAAGCAAGATAGATCCAAACTAGTCAAGGTAATTCTACTAATTCTCCTTCCTAGGTTTTGTTTTATTATTTCAATTCTCTACTTGATACCACTTAAATAATGATTCCTCTAGGTCCTCTTGAGTCCTAAGATCAATTTCTAAGCCATAGAAATCAGTTTTGTGGAAGAAGAAGGCAAGAGCTTCAACAAAGGTTCAAACTAGTCAAGGTGAGGTTTTTATGGAATTTGGAATTGGTAATTTATTTCTATTGCATTAGCCCTTAAATCAAAGCTTTTATTTGATGAATAAAGGTCCTAGAAAACCTTATATATGGTTGGAAACATAGAATTTAAGTGGAGGATTAAAGTTAGACTTAAAGCCCCAAAGTTTGCTATTTGTGGATTCAAGTGTTTTCATTGTTGGAATAAGTTGTCTACACTTGTAATTTGATTTCATTACTTGGAATGTGTAAGACATTGATCCCTTTTATGTAGATTACACCTATTTACTGGCTGGTTATGATGATATACAAGTGTAAAAGTAGTTTTAAACTTTGTTTAAACCGAAAAGAATTCAAGTGCACCTAGGTTGTTATAAATGATCCTCTTTGAGGTGTATATGTGGGAATTGGCTTGTGAATTGTTATTGCAGATCTTAAACCATGATTTTAATCATGTGGGAATGTCCTAAAAATAGGAGAGGTGTTGTCCAAATATTTTTAAAACCAAATGGACTAGTTTTTATGAAAGTATGTGCCATTTCGGTTCATTTTGTGATTAGATTTCCTGATTTTGTGAAAGTTGTGGTTTATGCTTGTGGTTGCTTTCTTTAAGCATTTTACATTATAGTAATCATTCTAGTAACAAAATTGATATCAGGTCTTCCACACACCTTATCACTGAGGATACTGACCCTTTTCACTATCTTTTCTGTCGGATATAAGGTAAGTAACGTCACACCTGCAATGTAAGAAATTCTTTATTCTGTGAATTTTTGGATATAGAATCTGTGGATATGTGTACATACGTAACTATCATTCAGTTTTGCATGAGACATGAACACTTGGTGTATTTGTATTGCCCGACGAGTATTGGTGAATAGGGTGTGGCGGGCCAGCGCCCAAATATATGATATGGTTCCTTCGGGGACACTTTGGTTCCTTCGGGAACACTCTGGTCCTTTCGGGGACACTATGGTTCCTTCAGGAACACTCTGACGGTAGTATGGGGTGGACCTCTGCTGTACACAGAGGGGATTTTTGGGGCTCGAGACCTCCATATAGCTCATGATATGTTATACGTTCTCTGAGTGGCTCAGTATGCAATTCACGGTCTTATCAGGCAATACAATATACACAGGGATCCCAACCATATGACCATTTATTTCATGTTATATGTACTCTGCATCTGCATACGTTACTTACTGAGTTTTATACTCATTAATATTCTTACATTGCAGAAGGTACGGATGATATGTGAGTTAGAGGAGGAGCGCTGACTTTCTGACCGCGGCTGGTGTATATGAGCATTTTGACGCTGTGGTTTTCTAATAGACGCTTTTGTACCTATTTTGTGTGTGTACATTATGTAAATTTCATGAAAGGCCCACTTTGAGAGGGTGTATATATGTATATATTGCAGTATGTATAAATATGAGTGGAGTTTTCCTTTTCTTCCACAAAGTTTAAAAGTTTTAATTTTCCTCGATTTTATCAGTTCTAAGTCGAGTAGTGTCTCCCGATCTCACTAAATATTTATACAAATATCCTTATGTACGTGTGTGGGATCGGGGGATGTTACACTTTTCTAGTAACTTGTTGTACAAAAATTAAATATTTATTATTTCTAATAAACTCATGTTTATAGAGTATTTTATTAAAAATATGATTTCAAGTGAAAATATATTTTTTGCAGATAAGTTATTTATCGAAAAATTTTTTTTTTACTAAAACAATCGCTTTGTCTAAAAAATATTATGATCTATTAATTATTTTATACAAAAATATGAATCTAACATATGATATTGTTATTGAATATTGTGCATGAAAACTATTTTGGAATGATTATAATGATATGACGAGGAAAGTGAAATTGCTTTTAAACTGTTATTGTATATGAATGTGTTTGAAAAGTGAAATTACTTTTAAACTGTTATTGTATACGAATGTGTTTGAAACTCTCTTCAGTGACTATACAATATGGACCTATTCTGCATGAGTTATATGGAGACAGTATGCAATGAATGTGGACCTAACTATACGGATTAAATATAGTAAATGTGGACCTAGTTATAGGGGTCCAATGTAGTAAATGTGAACCTAACTAGACCTAATGGCAGGGGTTAAGTGTGGGCATAGTCACCAAAAACTATTGAGAAGTGATTTAAAACTGCTGTTGATTATTAAATGAAAATAAAATGACAGATTTTGAAAATATACTTTATATTTTTGTTAACGTGACTTTCCAAACCATCTCAATTAATTATCTCGGAAATTATTATATTTTGAAATTGATTTTATTCTGAAATATATTATTAAACATTTTTAAAAGATGTATACTTGATCCAACTAATTAAGGATACTGATTACTTATTAGGCGTTTAGTTCACCTTTTATTTTTCTCTCACAGATTTTGGAGGATCATTGTTAAATGAGTTGGCCAAAGAGAAATTCTTGAAGGGTACTTGTGATACTTTGATATTCCGAATTTGGTGTAGAAGATATTTGTTATATCTTATAGATATATTATAAGGATTCGAAAGGTTAATTAGTACGAATTTGTTAATTATAATTCTTAGTTTATAATATTTATTTTGAATATTTAGAGAGTTAGAAAAATTATTAAATTATCCATGATTTATGCATATTTATTGGACATTAATTTTTTTTTTTGGTTTTTGTGGATAATAGTTGTCTTGTATATTTTTAAGAATTTGCTTTATAAGTACGTGGCACACGTATTTGGGAGCGGGATGTAATATTTAAACAGTTTTTTTTTGGAGGTGTATCAGTAGCCAAATGGTTAATTATCTCGCACCATATATATATATATATATATATGTATATATTTATATAATAGAATGGGCATGGGTGACGGAGAAAATACTATCCGTTTATTTTTATTATTTATTTTTCCTATTCTCGGTATTGTAACGTGTGGATTTAATTAGTATTAGTTACTATAAATTATGGCCTGCCCGTTTCGTGTCATGCAGTATTTGACTATATATTTCCGCAGTTTGGTTTCGTATTTGGTTTAATTCATTAATTCTACAATGTCTTGTTTTCAATTCTTTATTATGATTCATGCATAACAATAATGTTGACTTTGTGCTACAAAATTTAATTTAGAGAACTATTAGAGGATAATTCCCAAGATGGGAGACGAGACAGAGCTGCCCCAAAATTGACTTCAACTAAGGAAATCAAGTCCGGCAATCAGCAAAAATCTGATTGCTCACAATTGTAAAGGAGTGTTTTATCTCGATTCTACTACATACGCTCACAATTGTAAAATGTAGACTTCTCTTTGTTTTATTTTTTTCTTTTTTTTTGGGGGGGGGGGGGTATCATCGAGCTAGAGTTTACATAAGCAGTCTATTTAAAGATCTTTACGTTTCTTTAGGTGAGATATAGTGATGTTGATATTTTTACGTTTATGGACTTGACCATGAAAATGCATTCCTCTCACCTGCAGAACATATTTGGTGTTGGAGCGGTTTTTACCGGCTGTCTACGTGTCTCTGAACTGCTGATGTTATACCTTTCAACTGTCCACGTATCCTTACTATCCTAAAGAGCTTTTTACTTCAGGCAGGGTCGGAGAGACAGGGGAGGCCACCTGCAAAGACTCTCCGATGCTTAAGTCAGTTGTTTATCTTTGATTCAGAGTAGCAAAGATTTAGTTTTTCTCTATATGAGTATATCTTTGTCTCTTGCTCATAAACTTTTAAATATTTCTTTTTATATGCATACATGCCCCTTCTTTTCGGGGACGTATGGCTTATATATATAGTCCTGGAACTATGAACCTCATGGTTCTCAATCCCAGGACCGAGTACCTTTTCTCATCAAGACTTACTCGAGAGATTACGGGCCGAGATTACCGTGATTCTCCCTGCATTGTTGTAGCCTAGTTTCCGCCGTCTCCTATGGCTAGAGTCTGTCAGGGGTGAGAATTGGGCAAACCGCCGTTCTGTCAGGACGGTTTGCCTAATGCGCACACCTACTCAGGATCGCATTAATTGCTCTATCTAGGTCTGGAGCTATGAGTTGCTTCCCACTGTACTCTGGTAGAAGACCCTTGAGGCTCCCGACCCTCAGCTGTCGAGGTAAGAATTAGTCTAGGCCGAGTCCATCCAAGGTCTGGGATAGGCTCGGCCCTAGCCTCGGACAGCCCATAGGCCTATGCGGTACCACGTACGACTCGCGTGGTTTTTAATTGGTCACTCTAGACACGTGTCGGGCGGTGTGCCCTGTTTATGACCTGTTCTGCCATTTAATCATCCACGTGGTGTATGATTTAGGAACGAGTCTCACAACTGCCCCCATTTCCCTATTTGATGAATTCGTATCCATTAAGTGGGGATATCGTTTCTCCATTCCTCTAATTTGAGGGATACACGTGGCTCCCCAATTGCCGACGCGGAAGCATGCTATCCCGTGTCACAATTTTTTTAAATTTTGAAATTCTGACGTTTCGGTCTTCCTTGCCCTGCCCTTCTCCAGGAAAAGACTTGTGATATCTCGAATTTTTCAAACAACACCCAATTTTCTCGCATAACATAAAGAGCCAATAATAACAAGAAGCATAATATTCTTTTTCTTCACGTTACTGTTAAATGTGCATATAAATTTAAGTACTTGTTTTAAAATATTTGTGTCTTATGCTCTAATCATAGTAAGTTTTGGTGCTAATTCATT
>JXTB01000122.1:752615-806897 GCA_002914805.1 Parasponia andersonii
GCAGGCTTTGTTCAGGTTAGTGAAGTCTATACAAGTACGGTCGTCACCATTTTTCTTCTCCACCATCACCGGGTTGGAGACCCAGCATAGGTATACGCATTCCATGATCAGGCTGTTCTCCAGTAGCGTCTCTACCTCCTTGTTGATCACCCTGTTTTTCTCTAGTGCAAACCTTCGAGGTCTCTGCCTGATTGAACGAAAATTGGGGTCTATGTTCAACCGGTGGCAGGTGTGCGCGGGGTCTATCCTTGGTATGTTATCATGGGACCATGCGAAGACGTCTTCATTCTGCCTCAGGAATCCCAGTATCTCGTTCTTTTCCTCCTCAGGCAACAGGGCCCCGATTAAGACTACCTTCACCGGTTCTGCCTCTTTCAAGGAACTACTACCAGCTCCTCGATCGTAGATTCTGGCACATCAGACTCCTCTTCGATCCTCTTCATGTATGCTGGCAGGCGGTCCTTTGATTGCTATCTGTCTCCCATCGAGGTGCTCACGCTCGCATCGACTCCCCTCAGGGCAGTTGAAAAATATTTCCTCGCGGAGGCTTAGTCTCCCTTGATGTTTATCGTATATGTACCATCCCTTGATAGACATCTTAAGACCTGGTGGAGGGTGGAGGCGACCCCATGCATGGCGTGGATCCATCCTCTCCCCATAATGACATTGAAGGAGGACTGGCAGTCGATGACGACGAAGTCTACGTCCAAGCATCTCTCCGCAGTGTAGACCTTCAGGGTCATGACGCCCAAAGGGCTGACCTTAGTACTATCGAAAGTGAATAGCGGCTGACAGGTCGGCCTGAGCGTGTTTCGATGCAGGCCCATGCTCTCGAACGTGCTGAGGAACAGGACATCGACGCAGCTCCCACCATCGATGAGGCGCAGCTTTCTCCCATCATCAAATGGTTGACGGAATGACCCATCCCCCTCAGGCGCTTCACCCTTTCTTCTGTATTTATGAGGCATTTTTGCTTCTCCTCCGGACCCTGGGTCAGCTCTGGTCTGCCCACGATGGTCAGCACTATCCTCAGGGCCTACTCTCCTGATCCAGAGACTTGGGTCTGCTTGCCTTTTTCGGGCCTAGTGGCATCTTCCTATGGCTGGATTCTGCCGGTCTTCATGTACTGTTTCAACTTGCTGGCATAGATCACCATCATAACTTGTGCATAAAGGTTGCGGCAGTTGATAGTGTCGTGCCTGCCTTCCAGTTTGCTTCTGCTAGGGCGGCGAGCATCTGGTCCAGCTTTTGCTCCAGACCTGGTTGAGCTTCCCAGGAGCTCCCTTCGGCGTCGAGGCGTGTGCTCCTGGTTGTCACTCTCGAAGGGGTCATCCTACGTTGTATGGCCTTTTGTTTGGGGGGAGCACGATCGTGAGACTCCTACTCTTTTTCTCACGCTCAACGGTTTCCCATAGACGGCGGCAAACTGTTGGGGCGGTTTTCACCAGTTGTTCACGTGTCTCTGAACTGCTGATATTATACCTTCCAACTGTCTACGTATCCTTGCTATCCCAAAGAGCTTTTGACTTCAGGCAGGGTCAGAGAGGCGGGGGAAGTCACCTGCAAAGACTCTCCGATACTTAAGTCAGTTGTTTATCTTTGATTCAGGGTAGCAAAGATTTAGTTTTTCTCTGTATGAATATATCTTTGTCTCTTGCTCATAAACTTTTAAATATTTCTTTTTGTATGCGTACATGCCCCTTCTTTTCGGGGACGCATGGCTCATATATATAGTCCTGGAACTATGAACCTCATGGTTCTCAATCCCAAGACCGAGTTCTTTTTCTCATCAGGACTTACTCCAAAGATCACGGGCCGAGATTATCGTGATTCTCCCTACATCGTCGTAGCCTAGTTTCTGTTGTCCCCTATGGCTCGAGTCTGTCAGGGGAGAGACTTTGGCGAACTGCCATTCTGTCAGGACGGTTTACCCAATGAGCACACCTATTCAGGATCGCATAAAATGCTCTATCTGGGTCTGGAGATGTGAGTTGCTTCCCACTGTACTCTGGTGGAAGACCCTTGAGGCTCCCAACCCTCAGCTGTCAAGGTAAGAATCAGGCTAGGCCGAGTCTATCCAGGGTCTGGGATGGGCTCGGCCCTAGCCTCAGACAATCCATGGGCATATGCGGTACCACGTATGACTCGCGTAGTTTTTAATTGGTCACTCTAGACATGTGTCGGACGGTGTGCCCCGTTTATGACCTGTTCTACCATTAATCATCCACGTGGTGTATGATTTAGGAATGGGTTCCACATTTGGATTGTCACCTTTTGGTCAAATCCTCTTGATTATGTTGAACCTCTGGGGAGAGCTGGCCGGTGCTTCTGTTACCTGGCGTGGTTTTAAAGCCTAAGAATATTGTTGGCCAAGGACATATTTTTGTAACTAAATTTATCTAGATTCGCAGATTAACCAAGGTTTATTACAAACGTATTCATTGTTAAGTATTTGTAATGGTACCTCAGAGACGCTTCTTTTTCTAATTAAATCAGATCATATGTTTATTGACACAGATTGAGGCAGAGAATTCTGAGGAAATATGGTCATTGTTATGACTGTTGAACCTGGATTTGGTGTGCAGAAGTTCACACTAGTTATGATGGATAATTAACATGCCATCCCTTCGTTCTATTTTCCTTCGTCTGTTGCAATCCTTTGATTTCTAATCAAGCTTCTCTTTTTTTACCTTGTTAGTTATGTTCTTTTTTTCCTTCATATCTCTATGTATGTGCGCAGTGCGCACACTGAGAAAGAGCCCTGCACTTGATATATAAGTCAGTCTATCCCTAATATAAAAAATTTACAATGCTTAGATACCTGTATTCGCTTTTCTATAGGCGAAGCCAACAAGTTCATTTAGCGGAAGCATAGTGGCATAATCAAGACCTTTGGTATAATTATGGTCAATTTTCAGTGGGGCACAAAACTGTTTGGCCAATTTTTAGTGAAGGCACGATTTTTTTTAATACATGTAAAACTTTACGAAATAATTTGTATTCGCTAGTAGTGAGCTTTTCGAAATAATTTATGAAAAATCTTACGCAAAACAATTTACCATATTGTTTCTTACTTTAGCCTTATTCGCTGTCAAATGTTCTTGGAAAAGTGTATTACTAAGTTTCCTTTCTATTATGTGCAACTTCTGGTTTTCCTGGTTAGCCTAATTCGCTTTGAAATGTTCTTTTTAGACTCCCATCTCACGTCCTTCTTATCAATTGTATTTTACTTATAAATGCCATTGAAACAAGTTTAACTTCATGTTGAATAATAAACTCGCAGAAATCTGTAGCAAGTTATTTCGAATTGCCAAATAACCAAAGTCAGACACAAAACTAGCAACTACGAACACAGATAAAAGCATATTGGAATAAATCCTACATCCAGGGGACCTACACCTCACATCCATTAACAAAATAATCAAGTTTAGACACTCGGAAACAATTCTGTCAAGCTCTCACTTCAACAGAATTGTTCTTGCTCAAGAACAGAAACAGAACACTCTAAACCTCAGCCCGAGATCCCAATGACACCTGGTTGACCGCTCTAATCTCTGGTTTCTTAATCAATTACATACACATACACACTCATATATGTACTTACTGAGAATTAAAGAACTCTAACTAGTGTACAATACGAATGACGGATGAGCTTGGCCTAAGTCTTGTAACTGACTAGTATCTGTTTCTGGTCTAGTTAGTTAATCCCTACTAACTTGCTGATGTGGCATAGCAGACTTGGTAGTGGGGCCCTGGGGTCCTCAACCGTCGACATGGCTCGGGGGGGGGGGGGGGGGACATTCTATGGTCGAGAGAATTTACCCGTCCTTAGAACTACCAAACCAGTCCAAGTAATATTCCTTATGAGAAATAGGGTTCAGGAAGCTCAATGAAATAGTGGTGACGAGATTAGCTGCCCCTAATTAGTTATATTGGGTTGGTTAATTCAGTTAGAAGTTAATTGAGGTGGGTATATGGATTGGAGCTATGGAATCATCAACAAGCTAGCTCGATGTCACAGGCCGCCTCTTTGGCACTTCAAAATAGGCGGAACATGCGGCACTTGCTATCGCTCGGAGCTAGCAAGTCAGCCTAGAACGTAAGCCTGTGGGCAAACAAACCCAATGGTTAGCCATGCCACAAGTAACACCGTGATAAGGTAATAACATAGTATTGAGCAAGCACAAAGCAAGTAGATTTGATAGAGACAATAACATAATAAGAGAGCACAAAGCAAGCATATCGAGGCAACACATGAGCAACAAACAAGCAACAACGAAAGCAATACATAGGCAACATGTGGACATGAATAAATATTATTTCCTTCATTAAAAGGGAAAAAGGTACACAGCTAAGCCCCTATCATACTGGTGGCCAAGGTCCCCCGTGAGTACCCGAGTCACCCCCTTAAAGAGCCTTTTGGCAGGAGGAAATATAATTTTTGCCTAGAAAACATATGACAAAATTGAGGCAAAATAATGAAGATTCAAATTTACAATAATTTTTTCCTAATTCTTAGCCCTCAAATATGGGGTATTTGGCCACAGACTTGAATAATGATCCTGGACAAAAATACCCTTACATAATTACCAAATTCCCCACCTGTTGGCACCACCGTGGGCTCAACGTAGGCACCATGTGCATACTAGGTGTGGGCATCATGGACCTTAGTGTGGCAACACGCCACATTCTCTCACTCAACTTGTCGGTGTCCTCGATGACTTGACGGCTTTATGATCTTTAATCTTCTGCAGTAGCTTCTTCAAGTTGTCTGCCTCTCCCAGCTGGTTTCTTCTTCTCTGAGGCCCTTCCACTTGACTAGGTATTCTTTCTTCGACGGTCTGGTTCCTACAGTCACCGTTCTCTCCATAAGGACTTCTTCAGGTTCTCTGCTGCTCTGCTGCATGAGATCAACAGGTCCTCTGGTTAGTTGGTTGTGTGTTGGATCTACTGGATCTTCATGATACAGGTTCAGGTTGCTGACATGAATCACTGGGTGTATCATGAGCCATGCAGGGGTGTCGAGCATGTAAGATACTTTTCCCACTTCTAAAAGAACGGACATGGGAACCTCGTACCTGCGTACAAGTCTCTTGTCTTTGGCCTATCTAAATCTCAGTTGTTCAGGCGAAAGCTTGATCAATACCATGTCTTCATGTTGGAACTCTAGCGGCTGTCTACCTTGATCTGCCCACTTCTTCATTCCTTTTGAGGCTTTCTCTAGATAGGCTCGGGCAATCTCGGTATTTTCTCTCCATTCCTTTGTGAAGTTGAAGGCTCGGGAATTCTTTCCACGATACTCGTTCACTGTGTCGGGTAACAACGACTGTTGGCCATTAATAATCCCAAAAGCGCTCTTATTGGTTGAAGAACTCTTTTGAGAGTTGAAGCAAAATTGAGCTACATCAAGTAGTTGTGGCCAATTTTTCTGATTTGCACTAACAAAATGCTGTGAGTACTCCTTCAACATCACATTGAATCTCTCTGTCTGTCCATTGGTCTGCAGATGGTAGCTAAAAGAGATGTTGAGCTTTGACCCTAGAAGATGGAAAAGTTCGGACCAAAATGATCCGGTGAATCTGACATCTCGGTCACTAACAATATTCTGGGGTACGCCCCAATATTTCACGACATGTCTAAAAAATAGTCTTGTTGTCTCTTTTGCCATGCAGTGCTTTGGCACTGGAATGAAAGTAACATACTTCGAAAATCTGTCCACTATCACCGAGATATTCTCATGCTCCCCTGTCTTTGGTAGGTTTGCAATGAAATCAAGCGAGATGCTCTCCCATGGTCTACTTAAGACAAGTAGTGGCTCAGTAACCCAAGCATCTTCTGTCTCAACAGTTTGTCTTCTTGGCAGGTGAGACAGGTCTTGGTATACTCTACCACATCATCTCGCATCTGTGGCCAGTAGTACCATTGCTTCAAAAAGGTATGCGTTCTTTGCCACCTTGGATGGCCTGCCCATAAAGTGTCATGGCACTCGCTCATGAGCTTCTTTCGTAAGTCTCCCGCTTTCGAGACATACAAACGGCCACCTTGGTGCATAGAAGGTCATCCTCTACCCAGAACTTGCGAGTCTTGCCTTCTTCTACGAGCTTCAGGATGGTCCTGACAATAGGGTCCTTCTCTAGGTTCACCTTGATGCGCTCCTTGATGGGAGTGTTCACCATACTAGCTGACATGTTGGCCAGAAGTTTCAAAGTTACGAGCTTTGCTTTGCGGCTTAAGGCTTCTACTATCTGATTCGAGCGGCCTACCTTGTGTTCAAAGTGAAAATTGAAATTGGCCACGAATTCCTACCATCGGGCTTGTTTCGGGGTGAGTTTTGGCTGTCCGAGGAAGTGACTAACAACCGAGTTGTCCGTCTTCACTACAAACTTTGACCCCAACAGTTAATGCCTCCACACCCATAAGCAATGAATCACGGCAAGAAGCTCCTTCTCTTGGGTCGTATATCTTCATTCAGCTTCGGCAAGCTTACGACTCTCATATGCCACGGGGTGGTCCCCTTGCAGTAGCACCCCTTGTTGGGATTTCGGCCCGAAAAAGTATATTTCTAATTTTACCCTTTTAAATATAAACAACTTTCTCTTATATGCAATTATGATATTTGCTAGATTAAACTATCTTAGTTGAATAGTTTATTCATCTGAAAAAGATTCCATGACTTTATATGTGTATAAAGGAACAAACATGATTTAGTATTAATTATGGGGAGACTTGTTTCTTTATCTAAGTCTAAATGAAGAAGTTTACAATCTGTAAATAAAGATGGAATACTTTATTTACTATAGGTTGTAGTGTTTGTCTATCCCATCGGGAATGATATGTCTCAAATCATTGAAGTATCTGACTTCTGATAGAAATACTAATACAACATAAACAAGTTATATGTATTGAACTGGACCAGGTAATATAAAGAATTAGAGTGCCATAACTCAATTCTTATATTATCACAAACTAGCTCTTAGCATATAGATCTTAATCTTTGATATTTGACTGGACTTGCTTTCATGAGTTATAGCTTTTTGATTTGTTAAAAGACTAAACTCTATGAAATTAGAGGTAAACTCTGGCATATTGGAGGTTATGACTTATGAATTGGTGGGAATACTAAATAGTTAAGGACACTATACATTAATGCCACTTTAAGTTCTTTCAAGATTCATGGAATAATTAAATCTAAGATCTTAGTATTCACTTTGTGAATTGGTTGATAATTTTGTCTAAATAGCCATTGAGAACAAAATTATCGACAATAGCATTCCTTGATAGAAAGATAGTAACTTAAAGGTAAATAGGTGTTGGAGGGGTATTACGGTAATTTCACATATCCAACTACGGCATTGTATAGAGATTATATATGTGGTATAGAATATGCTTGATTGATCGGTTTATCAAGGTTAGTTGATTAAATCTCTATAAAAGGCATGACATTTTATCTAAGAGTGCAGTATTGAGCCTTTAGTGGAGTGTCCCATTTACAAATAATATTTATATAAATACCATAATAAGAGTTATTATGTATTTATCATATTATTGGAGCTTAGATTATTTAGATCCATTAGGTCCCTTGTCTAGCTCAATTAAGCACATTAATTGGTTCGTGGTATTTGTGAAATTAGTTTCATGAAACTATATAAAATAATAATTCTATACAGAAGTTGGTATTTTAATAAATAAGTTTTATGAGTTGGACATATTTATAAAAAATACACCCAAAGCGCAAATTGGAGAACAAGTCCAATCCTAATTAGAAGCAGTTTTGGGTCCTATATATATAAGATTTATGAGAGAAAAAACTACAAAGTAACTGTAACGCCCTCTTTATCCTCCTACTACTAGTGGAAATTTATTAACTTTCTATTTACAAGGCGTTATTTTTGGAAGATAATACTATAATTGTTTTTTTCCAAAATACGGGCCAATTCGAACTTTTTATTTTCTTTAAAACTCTATGGATCGCTGACTTTACTTACATATATGATCAGTATATACATATATTACAAAACGAATCATAGTAAATAGGTACTAAAAAAAACGACCTAAAAATAACTTTATTGAGAGACTGCAAAACATCCTAAAAGACATAAACTAGCCCCCCCACAAGTGGCTACTTCAACTCACAAGCTCATACTATCATCTCAATCATTACCTGCAACACAAGACTATAATGAGCTACAGCTCAGTAAGTAAAATAATGGATGACATATTGCTCAATGACATGAATTAAATGTATGATCATGCTTTAAATGTATGAGCGTGCTTACTTAAATGTTTCGGTATAAATAATTTCCTTTAGACCCTTCCCTGTCTTGTGCCCACTGTCCGGTTCAGCACTGTGCCTGCAGGGCTTCCTGAATTAATGATATCCCATGGGTTCTCCTCCCGCCGGCTCTTACTATAGTGGGGCTTGTTACTAACCTTATTCTATCATTACCCCGTCGAGCTCAAGAGATAAGGCGGCCCGAGACTGTAGTTTAGTCTATTATATAACTTGGAGGAGGAATATTGTGGTAAACCTTCTAACTAATCCTGTCACACTTGCCCCTCTCTTGGGGCTGCTACTCTGAAACTATAAATATTTATCCCGCTTCCCCATAACAGTGACACAAAACCTTCTGAAAGTTACTTGGTCTTAACTTCTCTATGCTAGAATAGTTTTATACAATAATACTAAGGCATTTCATAAATCATATTACCTTTCTTAAACTTTTTCATAAAATATGCATGGTTATATGGTATACATAATAATACCATACCAAAAATTACCAAGTATATATATATACTGAAATCGAAATGCCAATGATCATACTCATAACCAGAATAAATGCAAAACATGGAAACATAATAGATACTTATATAGTACATAATTCTTGTGTTGTAGTTGAGTACTTTACTTATCTCGTATCCTGAATAGAAATGAATTGTGGAAAGGCTTAATATCCTCTAGAGATTGGTGTGCTATTCACCTGTCATAGTTTACAGGTATTCAAAATGCATATAATTTTGTAAAACTAGTCCAATTACTCCTAAATGGTGCCATTTCATTTTAAAAATAGTTGGACAGCATCTCTCCTATTTTTAGGATATTCCCACATGATTAAAATTATGGTTTTAAACCTGCAATAGCAATTAGAAATCCAAATTCCCATATATACACATCAAGAGGATCACTTAGAACAATCTAAGTACACTTGAACTCTTTTTCGGTTTCAACAAGTTTAAAACCACTTTCACACTTGTGTGTTATCACAAGCAGTCACCAAATGAGTGTAATAGACAATAGGATCAATAAGATATACAATCCAAATTTAAGAAATCAGATTACAAACATAGAAAACTTAATCTATTACACATAAAAAAAACACTTAACTCCATAAATAGCAAACTTTGGGGCTTTAGGTTTAACTTTATTCCTCCTTTTAAATTTTTATGTTTCCAGCAATATATAAGGGTTCCTAGGAGCATTATTCATCAAATAATAGCTTAGGTTTAAGAGCTGAAATAAAGAAAATTCACTACAAATTCAAAATCCAACATAAACCTCACCTTAACTAGTTTGAGTCTTTGCTAGACTTCTTGCCTTTTATCTCCACCAAAATGATTCCCAAAGCTTAGAAATAGATTTTTGGACTTAAGAAAACCTGACGAAATCATTATTTAAGTGAGAACAAGTAGAGAATTGAAATTAAAGGACAACACCTAGAAAGAATAACTTAATAGAATTACCTTGACTAGTTTTGGTATATCTTGTTTTCTAAGGCTCCAATTTGAGTTCTACCTCTTGGAAACTCTTGGAAATGTTTGAGAGAAGATGAGAGAAGTCAGAAAAGGCATTAGAGAGTTTCAGGTCGTACCTAGAGAGAAAGGGAAAGCAAAAGTCCAGATTTGACCCAAAATCAACACTTAATGGCTAAGAAAAGGTATAACTTAAATTCTAAGGGGTATTTTGGGTATTTTGCACATCACTTTCCATATGTCCAGCTCTAGAACATCCTTAGCATAGTCACCACGTTGCTGGTCACCCCTATACACCCAAGTGTAGCCAAAGTTGGTGAATTCTACCTTAGAAAGTGAAAACTAGTCATACTTTGACTTATTATCCTATATGGCCAATCTTAGTGTAATTTGGTGGAACCTAGCCCCTTAACCAGTCATTAAACATAAATAGAAAGTCAATTAGACTCCAATTAATAATGCAAACATAGTATTAGCACTCAATTATTAGAATGCACAAAAACGACATTACGCGATTAAGCTTAATCTAAGCTAGCTTAGTACAACAAAATACCAATTAGTGTCCTGAATGCCACCTCGTGCTTACCTGGAGCCGACAAATAAAAGGCTATAAATAAGTCATAGACATTGAATTAAGCCTATTTGACATGTTAAACACACAGTGAATTTGGCTCCGAAATACGTGAAAATTGTATTTTACCAAAAAACTACTATTTGACCAAGTTATCAACAAGTACGATCTTAATACATGTGCACATAGTATTAGTTTCATAATTATATTTTTTGTTCTTTTAGCACACCGAGCTCTCTCTTTGATGGTATTGAACCTTTACACTGCATCGAGACACTTCGACAATCATTAGTGTAATAATATATATGTAAATGCACATAACATAAGGAATGAGCATATTTTTATGAAACTAATATTAATAACTTCTAGATGCCTAATATGCAATTAGAACATATTTATTATTGGCTCTCTTAATTATGTGAGGAGCTGGATGTCACAGTAACTCTTAGAGAGTCACACACATAAGGCACAGGGAGAGAGAAGAATTCGGCTACCCTAGGCTAAGTGAGAGAGAAAAAGTTTCCTATAATCTCACAGTTCCATCTCACATCCCGGTGTTCTATAGGATTAAGAAGGCGTTCTTGATCATTCTTCTATATATGTTTTAACTTGGTGCCCACTCATCTCATCAATCAAAAGCAAGAGCATAGACAAGAAGATCTAGGGTTGGAGGTTTGATCACCATCAACAAGGAGATCAAAGAGAAACACGCTACAAGAGGTAAAACCTAGTCTCATCTCTAGGGATTTTGTATTTAGATTTGATTTATGTTGTACATGATCCTGTATATGATGCATGTGTTATATGATTATGAAAAACTGTTTTCATGTAAAAATTTTAAAACCTAAATTCGCTAATTTTTTCACTGTGTTCATGATATGATCATGTATTTTCCATATCTGCATGCATGCATGATTTTCCTAAGGGTTAGGTCAATTTTTCCGACAATTAGTATCAGAGCGTAGGTTGATATGTATAGCATAATATTGATCTAGAATTGTATGATATAGGTTATGTTTGAGCAATTGTTTTTGTTTATGATAGTTAAATAATTCATGGTGATGAAGATATTTAATTACGTATACTATTGATTTTTGCATGGTGAGAAAAATTGTGGATTATGATTCTAGCAAAATTAGGTTTGGGTGTTCTTGAATTTTATAAATGATAGATTCATGAACATGTTTCAAAGAGTTTGGAAATATGAATTTTTTCCAGAATTTTTTGATATATATATTTTTTAATTTTTCAGCATTTAAAAATAAAAAAATTTTCGACCAGCCCTAACCCCGCGCGGGCGATCACCTGCGCGGTCGGCCTGTGCGTGGGTGCTAGGGCTAGCGCGGCCAAGCAGGCCGTATACGCATGTGGCCTGCACGTGCTACCTCAGGTGGCATGTGTGCATGGCTGCATGTGCAGTGCACCAGCATGTAGCACGCAGCACACAGCATGCTTGCACACCGCATGTGCGCGGCTTACGCTATACCCGCACGTTGCCTATGTGCTGCTAGCACGGCATGGGCACGACCCATGCTCGGCCAGCACGCCCTGCGTGCGGCCACCGCACCCAGCGTGTGCGCCTATGGCACGACCTCTGCTGTAGCTGCAGGTGGCCAGCACGCGACACTTGCTACCATACGCGCGACTCACCCGCATGACCTGTTGTGCCAGCGCATGACCCGTGTAGTGCCCGGGCATGGGTCTGCTGCGTCCAGCGCGCGGCCAACTCGCCTGGCCCGCACAACCTTGTCATGCGCCGTAGCCAGGCAGCCTTGCCCCGTTATCATCCTTTGCTTCGCTTTTCGCCGCCTTTTGGGTAGTGACGGCCCGTAGGCCGACAGTGGTAATGTGTCTGCCACTACCAATTTTTTCTAAATTAATTAATTAGTTAATTAATTAGATAATTATTCAATTTGAATTCAAATTTTAAAATAAAAAACTATTCAAATTAGATTAGGATAGTTATCTATTTTTGATTTATCCTATTTTAAATTTGATTTACTTTATGATAATGTTAAATTTGAATTAATTAAATAAATAGGATAAATTTAATATTTAATTTGAATTTGAATAAGAGATAAACTAATTTTTGAAATTGGATAAGATTTCCTATATTATCTCTATTATTTGAATTTTGAATTTAAATAGATAATGATTATTCAAATTAATTAGATATTTAATGAGATTGGATATGATTAGATATTATCCTGATAAATCTAATAATTAATTTGAATTTGAATAGGATATCTACTAATTTTTAAAATCAGATAAAATTTCCTATCAGTTTTATTTAAATTTCGAATTTAAATAAATAACAACTATTCAAATTAATTCGATATTTAATGAGATTAAATATGATTAGATAATTTTCCATAAATCATGATAGTTTAAATTTGAATAATTTAATTTTAGTAATTAATTTAAATTAAGATATAGTTTTTGAATTTAATTCGAAACTAAATCTAATCAGATTAGATTTAAATAATTACTATCCATAGATTATTTAAATTCCTAGTTAATAAGATTAATTAGGATAGGAAAGATTTGAATTTAATTAGATTAATATTCAATAGTTCATTGTAATCACTATTTTTCTAGTAACTATTCTAATTATAATAATTGGAATATAGTTAAAAAAAACTAATTAGATAAAAAACTCTACTGATTAATGAGATTAATTAGGTAATTAATTAATATGATTAATTAATTAGAAAAGTTATGTCCTTTTATAATTAAAATAGTTTTAATAAATAATAGAAATTTAATAATGATTATATTTCTATTACAATTAAATTCAGCTATGATCTTATCATCCATGTAGATGACCACGAACTTATCCAGATACTTGTGGAAAACTTGGTTCATTAGTGTACAGAAAGTGGCTGGTGTATTGGTCAACCCAAATTACATGACAAGGAACTCGAACGCCCTATACCAGGTGACACATGTGGTCTTTTGCTCATCCCCATTAGTAATCCGCACTTGATAGTAGCCTGATCTCAAATCAAGCTTGGTAAAGTACTTGGCCTTGCTCAACTAGTCGAACAGGTCCGCAATTAGCAGAATGGGGTAGGTGTTTCACACTGTCACTTGTTGAGAGCTCTATAATCAATGCACTGTCTCAAGCTCCAATCATGTTTCTTCTGGAATAGTTTAGTGCTCCAAATGGTGCTTTCGATGGTCTGATGAAGCCCGCTTCCAACAATTCATTCAATTATCTCCTGAGTTCCTCTCTACTTAGGTGGTGCCATCCAATGGGGCATTTTAGCGGGTGGCTTGGCACCTGGCACTAGCTCAATTTTGTGGTCGATACCTCATCTTGTGGTAAGGCCTTGGAGAATTGATCCGGTATCAAATCCCTGTATTTCTTCAGTATACCATCGATTTTCAGAAGGAGTAATTTCTTCACTTCCCTTTTCATATATGGAAGGGACGACCACATAGGTTGGTTCTTGCCGCTTCACACCTTTCTTAAACTGTAGAGCGGATAAGAGCTTCACATCATTAGCTTATTTCACCTTCGTGGGCACCATGACGAGTTTCTCCCCTATGATTAACAAGCTTCCCATTGATGGGATAGGGATAGCACCTTTCTCCATCAAGAATTCCATCCCTAAGATGACATGGAAGTCGTCCATTTGTACCACGACCAGGTCGGTCAGTCCCTCCCAGGTGCCAATCTTAACATGTACCTACTTGGCTATTCCTGTTGTAGCCAAGGTTTTTGAGTTAACCGCTTTCATACGGCCACTGTCTTTTCTGATCTTGAGTGTAAGGCACTGTGCATCGACATCCGACACAAAGTTATGAATGGCACCACTGTCAATCATCACACTAGCTGTAGGCTTCGCATTCAATGTGGCATCTACGCATATAAGCCCTTTCCTAGGAGCCTTCTTCACCTCCGCTTCATGCTTTTTGAGGGCATTCAACAAGCTTATGGCCCCCATCTGGTACTCGTCATCCTCGCCTTGTTCCTCTTGAGCAATCGAGCCTGGAATAGCACTCAGCTTGTGCTTATGTGGGCATTTGGAGGCCTTGTGTGGTCCTTTGTAAAGGAAGCAAGATATCGATTTCTTCCTATAGGGTGCGGCATTACTACTTGAGGAGGAGTTGGACTCGTTGTTCTTCTTGTTCGCTCCCCCACTTTTGTTCTGCCCTGGCTTCCCTTATTTCTTGCCACTTGGGAGTGGGTTGATTCTTCTTTTGCTAGATATTCTCTGATATATAGTCCGTCAAATGCTCAATGGCCGTTTGAGTAGTGGCAAGGTCTTAGATCATTTGCCTTTGCAGCTCTATTCTAGCCCAAGGCTTGAGGCCTTCATAGAAGTGAAAAAGCTTATCTGCTTCGGACATATCCTTGATATCAAGCATTAGTCCTGAGAACTTCTTGACATACTCCCAGACAGTACTCGTTTGCTTCAATTCTCGTAGCTGGCGTTGAGCCAGATATAACACATTTTCAGGGAAGAACTAAGTTCTCGATTCCCTTCGAAGGTTATCCCACGTGGCTATGGTGCACCTTCCGTGCTAAATATCATCATACTTTTTTCTCCACCACACTTTGGCATCCCTGGACAAGTACATAGTAGCCATCGCAACCTTGGTGTCCTCTGAGTCAGGTTGTACCACTCGGAAGTATTGCTCCATGTCGAAGAGAAAATTCTTAATTTCTTTGGCATCCCTCGTGCCCCCATAGTGTCGTGGTTCTGGCACATTAGCTCTCGTATAAGCCATTCCTGTTGGAGTGGCCATGGGTTGACTCCCCATAACTCGGATAGTGAGGTTAAGTTTGGTATTTATATCCCCAATCTCATGCCTTAGTGTGCCTATTGCCCCCTGATAATTATCCACTATGTCATTGACTGTACCTTGGAGATTGTTCACTGATGTCTGTAAGTTTTCGAAACGTTCGTTGCCCAACAGTGGGCTGGAGGGGCTTGGGGAGCCTCTCATCTGCTCGAGGTTGTTTATTCTGTTGAGCATATATTCCACATCTCTCTCTAGTGCCTTGATCTTTTGTTGTAATCCCGCAGCGTCAAATCCATCTCTTGCACTAGTGAGGTCTCTGATCTTGAACTCGATCCCATCGAGTTCTCCCAGGTGCTTCTCAATCGCAATGATCTTTTGGGTGTTGTTCGCCATCCCAACAAGCTTTCCCAAGCTTTCTAAACGAAGCTCTGATACCAACTACCACGGGCCGCCTCTTTGGCACTTCAAAATAAGTGGAACGTGCGGCACTTACTATCTCTCGGAGCTAGCAAGTCAGCCTAGAACGTAAGCCTATTGGCAAATAAACCCATTGGTTAGCTATGCCACAAGTAACACCGTGATAAGGCAATAACATAGTATTGAGTAAGCACAAAGTAAGCAGATTTGATAGCGGCAATCACATAATAAGCGAGCACAAAGCAAGCATATCAAGACAACACATAGGCAATACATGGGCAACAATGAAAGCAACACACAGGCAACATGTGGACATGAATAAACATCATTTCCTTCATTGATAGGGCAAGAAAGTATATAGCTAAGCCCCTATTATTCTAGTGGCCAAGGTCTCCCATAGGCACCCAGGTCACCCTCCCTAAAAAGTCTTTTGAGCTTTTAACCTTCTAGCAGGAGGAAACATAATTTTTGCCCAGAAAGCATATGATAAAATTGAGGCAAAATAATGAAAATTCAAATTTACAACAAATTTTCTCTAATTCTTAGCCCTTAAATATGGGGTATTTGGCCACAGACTTGACTAATGATCTTAGATAAAAATACTCTTACATAATTACAAAATTCTCCACCCGTTAGCACCACCGTGAGTACAATGTAAACACCATATGCATACTAGGTGTGGGCATTATGGGCCTTGGTGTGGCAACATGCCACACTCGGCTACATGTTATTCATCACGGTGGATATAATTAAGTCTCTCAGGCGTGACGATACCAAAAAAATATGAGTTAGGACCATCTAAAAATAGTATTTTTAAAACGCACATAATATATATGGACCAACATATATATATATATATATATATATATATATATATATATAATTCAAAGACTTGTTTAAATGAGGTCTAATAAAAAAAATACTCATAAAAGTGTGAGAAAAATTAAGTATCTAATATAATATAGGTAAAGTTTAAAAATTATAAATTTTAATGAACAAACGAAGGACATTATTGAATTTATTTTGTGAGATACTTGAGTGAATTCTTAAATTATTAAAATTTATACAAGGCAAATAAGGAATATAATTTAGTATTTTAATAAATATTGGGTAAAAATAGAAAATTTAAAAAGTAGATGCCCCCACTGAGCCCAAGGTGGCTCCGTCTCAACTGGGCACTTGGTATATAATCTTGCAAAGCTTATAAGATGAGAGTAGTGTACTGAGTTCATATATAAGATTCAGAAGAGGAGTGTATGATACTGAGAATGTCTTCGTGAGAAAGAGAGTGTTCTGGGTTGTTTGTTACCTGAGAAAACTTGCTGGAAACTGTGAGAGACTTTTGTGTCAATTTCTTTCTGTAATTCTTGGCCAGAGATTGGGGGTGTAAATTTGATGCAATATAATGGATATGACTAAGGAATGAAGTCCCTGCCTTGGATGTAGGCTTTGGTACACTGCCAAAGCTGACCCAAGTAATTGTTGCTCTGTTTTTATCTTTTTTCCGACTGTGTTTTTTGTACTGGGTTCTTTGCAAGAGTCTGGTTGTTTCGAGGACCTGAAATCCTCACAAGTTGATACTGATCAAGGCATCGGGATAGTCTGTATATTGGTAAATTTGGATAAGATATTTGTGAGTTCACAATGTATAATTAAGCTTATATGTACGAAATAAATCCAACTTTAAAGTGATGAGAAGTAAACGTTTGGAACACAAAATTTTTCACTACATTAATGTGTTTTTGTTTACGCTCAGCTTTATTTTCTAGCGGCCAGTTGTTAGTGCTATAACAAATCAGATCAAATGCACCGATTTAGTGAGAGAACTCTAGAAATCTCTTTGGTTGGAGGAACTCTATTTGAACACTAGGTACAGAGTTATTTGAACAAGAGTATGTTTTTTTTTTTTTAATAAATCTCAACAATACGAGAGAAACTTCGTTTAAAAAGAAGAAGAAAAAAAAACTACTACTCGGAAGAGGGCATAATTTTGACCTTTCAAGGACTAATAATAAAAAATAAAATCAGCTAAATTTATAATTAAGTTTCATAATACAATCATTATAAACAAAAGAATAAATAAAAGACGGAACAAACTTCTACTAAATTGGACAAATTATTAAAGGTGTTCAAGAAATTAAAGAATCAGTCACACGATTATCTTCTTGATAAATATGAGTTACCACTAAGTCCATTTGAGCTATATAACCCAATGTCGTAGACTAAGTATGTAAAATCCTAAATTTTTGTAAAGGTAATTAAGTAATTTTGAAATCAAAAGTAATTTGGTAATTTTATATTTTCGGATTAATTAAAAATCTAAAATAAATTTGGTGTTGAATCTAGACAAGATAAAGTCTAGGTGCATTTGGAACAAAAGTGAAAAAGAAATTTCAAACCGGGAACAAAAGTATAATTAAGGAGGGACTAAAGTGAAAGAATCTTTTTAAAATTATGGCTAAAGTGGAATTTCAGAAATTTTTTTTTGGTCGAATCAGATTATGTCACGTGTCCCACTGCTACAGTTTCTAAAAATTGCATAAAAACTCCATTTTTCTTATTTCTTCTCCACGGAAGTCCCTCGAAACCACATCTCGGTTACTGTTCATTCGCTGAGCCACCAGCCACTGCTGTGCCCGACGCACCTGCCCGCCGTGACTGAAAGACGCCGACGAATCAACGCCGGGTACTGCTGTCATGAACCGCCGCTCCTCACCAGAGAAAAGGCCACCCGAATTTAGTGCCATCGGATCGGTTTTTCGCCCGTCATTTCCTCCTCCGACGTCTGATCACCTCATCACCACTATCGTTGGACTCGTCTCAACTCTAGTTTTCATTTCTGACCACTCTCAGCCTCCAACTCGGCTCCGGTGAGAAGTTGACTACTGTATCAATATTTTATAATATTTAATTTTTGTGGTATTTTTGTAATTATTTCGGAATTTAGTTATTTTTCCCGAGAAAATTTTACCACGTGAAAGAGGAGTTTGAAATATGAAATTTCTTGATTTTGAAGTGTTAAAACGATAACCAGAAGATCGCTAATTATTTTCAAAATATGGTATTTTTATAATTTTTGGATTTTTGAGCCCATTTAATGTTCGGAACCTCGAAACTGAGTTCTGACTTCGAATTTGGACTCAGTGAGGTCGGGACATGAAATTTGATATAAAATACCACTATTTTCTGAAGTGGCACAATAATTGATAAAATAGTTCGTGAATTGCACCGTTTTGTGTGCCACGGGCCGGTTCGGTACTGGGACCCATTTTCGACGAACTATATATCCAAATCAATGTTTTTGGGTGTTCTGAATTCAGTGGTGACCTCTGTTTCTCAATCCGAGACTCCGTTTGAAAAGTCAACTTTTCAAGTGAACGTAACAAGATTCGAAAACAACTGTCCGAACAACCTGGTGATCAATTGAAGATATTTCTAGTGTCGTTAGCCCAACATAACTACAATCTCTAGGCAGGGATTCAATTACCAGATTTTATACATGTTTTAATTTGAAAATTTTTATTATAACTATTTTGTGAAAAATCGTGAATTAAAATGATATTTTGACGAATTGTTGAAAATTATTGGATTATGTTTGGATTGGACCGTATGAATTTTATACACATTTTTATGTTATGACCATGGGGTAAAACAGTGGTATGTTGCCTATATATAGTAAATTCCAGAATAATGTAAAGTTGAATTTTAAAGCATTATTTGACTATGTATTGCATGGATATTATGCATATTTTGTTACATATTGTACATACTATAGGATCATACATAAGATATATCTTAGTCATCGCATTATTGTAGTAGGTAGACTAGTACACCCGCCTTCGGTGAGAGCTCGTAAACCTGCACGGGGTTTATTTTTCTGATTATCCCTATTCGGTAGGTGCATGCATTTAGTTGTCCCTCCAATTCAGTAGGCTTAGACATATGAGTGTCTCTCCTGTTTTTTTTTGGGATAGATATCAGGCAGAGAGTACTTAGTACACGTAGTACGAGTTACTCTAGTTCGTGATGTGAGGGTGTAAGCTCATGGGATGAGTTGATTTATGATATGTACAATCTTGCGATTTTTGTCTTTGGTTTTACATATGTGATTATTCTGGATACCACTTGTTTATAAATTTAGTTTATAAATAGATTTTGAAAAAGGCATTAACCATGCAGGTTTGATAAAATTGCATCCACTCAAACAAGTGATTAAGTTTCTACTGAGCATTCTTGTGCTCACCCCCTACTTCCTCCCATTTCAGGTGTTGACCTATTTTGTGGTATTTAATCTGGGGGCGTGGCAAGCATGTTTGGCATATGCTTGCAGTTTCAAATCCTCTTCATTGATTGGTTTGTACTCGGTATCAATTTCCCTTTCTTAAATTAGATTTATTTAACCAACAATAATATATTTACTGAGTAGATTTATGAGGATGATTTTTGTCATTAAATCTAGTACTTAGGAAATAAAATGAATTTATGTGAATTATTTGAACATTAGGCCTAGGGTTTAATTTGAACTATTTTATTAAACTTCATGAATTAATAAAAGTTTTTAAACTAGTTAATTAGGATTTTCTCTCATCTTAAAATGAAATTTTTACTTGGAAATTTAAAGTTGGTAAATAATATCATAATTTTTTTTTATTTGTCCAATCTCATAATTTACTTACTTTGGAGGACTAAACTTAAATTTTTCAGAAATTTTAGAAACTATTATTCACCACTAATTTTATTTAAAATTATTAAAAGTCACAACCTTCAATTTTCGGTCGTGACAAAATATATCTCCAACGAAAAGGAATTTTAAGTAAACGTGCCAACAAGATATAAACTATATAAATGGAAGTACTTTCTAACTAAAGTCGCTTCAAATCATACCTCATAACAAAATCAATTGCATAAATTGCTATAGTTAATTCTGTCCCAAATATATAACATATACTAAAAGAATGGAAAAACAACAACAAACAAAATCTCGATGAGTTCAAAATAATTCTTGAGCACCAAAAAATCCTGGAGCCGTTATTTGAACTAGAGTTATTTGCAATCCACTGTTATTATTATTCTTTTTTTTTTTTTTCTAATTCTGAATTTCACAATGGTGGGGTGGCTTTCATTAAGATCAGATTTTCATGGGTAGGTCTTCCAGCAGCACAAAGGAGAAAAAGAAAAAGAAAGATTAGTTGATGTTAAATTTCACAAATTTAGTGCACGTTTCTCTGTTACTTTCTAGGAACTTTTTTCCCAAGTCCAAAACATACGAAGCTCCTAACGACCTACCCATATGAAAGCCCTTAATAACAAAAGCTCACAACTAAAAGTCCAATTATTACTCAAAAGCTCCATTGAGTGCTAACTGATTGAAAGTTTTGACAGCTTTTTTCTCATCTATTGGACTAGTAGACACGTCAAATATGTTCGCACTAACACCAAGGTCACATTCTGAAAATCCCATATCTCAGTTAAACGCGTGAAAAATAGATAAAAAGATTCCGTATCTGGCTAATTTACTATACGATTCTGCAGACTGAAAAGATTTTTCATTTTCGATACAGAAATGCTTGTCACCATAGGAGTCATCTGTTTAATTTAGTCATCGTTAAGACTTAAGCCTGTGTATGTAGTATGTATTAATCACAGTGCTGAGTGCTGCCAAATCAGATTCGTTTGGCATTTCCATGCATGTCTATACACGAGCATTGAGCAGTGAATGCCATAATTATACCAACTCTGGAAATTTTTTTTTTGATACGTCGTTTCAGGCAGTGTATAATAGTATGCCTCTGTACCTCTTATCGACATATATATATATATATATATATATTTATATATATATATATATATCTTAGGAGCAATGCAAAATCCATCTTTAGCGCACGTGATCAAGATTTGATGAACTTTAGAGAAAATTATATGGTAACGGACCCAACTTTCTGTTGTATGGTAAATTATTTACTTCCACTCCCGATCTGGCCTTTGTGGCACACGTGTAGCAATTTTTTTTATATATATATATGCTGATAAGTGATAACTAAACGTGTAGATCTCGATCGTGATGTGTGGTCCTATCTGAATCTGTACTTTTTATCCCCTCTAATATTAATCAAATCTATACTCAAACATATATGGAATTGAATAGTAAATTTATAATACGTTGGTTTAATTAAAACATAAACAATTTTAATATGTTGAAAGAGCATGGTGTTTTCTTATAGCTTGCTCGCCCTAATGCCAATAGATTGACAAAATTTTGTAACATACTGATATGTGACATGATTTTTTTTTTTTGAAGGAATATGTGAAATGATTTTATTACATGATTCAATGTGCAGAGATTATGTTGTCAGGGGCATTTGAGGCAAAGCCCCAAAGCCCCAAAAGTTGTGATCCTAATTAAAAAATAAAAATCTATTTCTACTAAGATAAGTGGTCAGCATGTGCCATCACGTGCAACAAATATCTTTACTGTTATGTTGTAGACTTTCGGTGTGGTACTTGGAAATTTTTAACTTTCAATTAGGGAAAGTACATGCATTTTCTACAGTAAAGTCGTGCTTTCTCCTCTTTAGACGTGTTTGGTTCGAAGAAATGAATTGTAAGTGAAATAATTTTTTTTGGTTGTGTTTTTAACAAAAAAAAAAAATTGTCGTTCTAATGGAATCATAATTATATTAAAAAGTGGAAATTTTATTCTATTTTATTACTAAAATTATGAAAATTCTTTTGTTGCTAAAAATTTAAATATTCCTCTTTTTTAATTTTATTTTATCAAAATATATAAAAATAAAAATATTTTTGTAACTAGAATACTTTTTCCATTCCATTCCAAAATTATTTTAAATTTTAATTAAATAACAAATTGTTATTATTATTAGTTTTTTCAATTCTATTCTTCTTGTACATTTTTATTTCGTTCTATGAACCGAACTTAATCTTAGGGTCAATAGAAAAGACATCCATACATTTAATGCATGTATATTCCAACCAACGAACGACCAAATTAATTGAGATCACTTTTTAGAGTCCTTAATAAAAATATTAAAATAATAACATGTCTCTTTTACATCTTCGGGAGAATTAATTTGGTATATGTGCTAAAAGTTGACAAATGGTGAATTTCTAGTCAATACTCCAACTTTGTGGCCAAAAAATTGGAAGTTCAACTGATATGTTTTCCACACACAGAAGGCTAACGTATTATACAAGTATTTTCGTTAAAAATTATTAATTAGACCTTAGAAACCAAGGGACAATGGGGAATCTAAGCTTTGAGAGTCTACTTTGAAGTTGGAATTTTCTACTAAAACTTTGAGAGATCTCTTTTAGCACACGTCTCAAGGAATTTTCTTGTTGATCAGAGAGCTCATCACACCGAGGATATCACCCCAATATCTTACTTATACACAAGGTAATTGCTTTATGTCTTAATCCTTTTTTCTTTTCTCTAAGATTGCAATTCAATCATAGTCTAAATATAAATAAATAATAACTTAAAAAGAAAAGAAAATAATATATTGGCTCATGCAACAGCCTGTGGTATATTAAGTGTGAATGGAATTGGGTTATTTTGTGGTATTGGTGTTTGTCAACTTAGGATATTCATGCCCAATTTGACCTATTTGTCCCTCAGGTCATAGCTTTGCGTTTTCTGCCTCTGCTTTACCAAGCATTGGTGTCTCTTCGACTATATTTGGATATTATGCTTTCTTTTCTCTTGCATGCAATTTCAACACCTTCCACATCAGCCATCATATTTATCCACACCACTTTAGAGAATGACATTGCCTTGCAATTATTGTCTCACCCCAAAATCATTACATGCATTTCGAATAGGTACAATGAATGGTACATCTAATTTTACGTAGTTTTGCTCATAAATTGCTTCCACAAATGCATGTATATCCACTTAACTTTGGTCCAATAATAGAACAGAAAATAATATATCCTTTTTACTAAACCTTCTTCAAAAGATTTGTCTAGAACTTATAATCTATGTGCCTAAAATGAACAAAGTACATACAAGAAAATTTACTTATTATCCACACGCATAGTGAGAGATATTGTATTTGTAGGTATCTAGTTGCGTATAATCCGCTTATACATGAATGTCTAGATATGTTAATGAACTAGAATTTTCCTATATCTAGATATGGTACGAAAAGTTGTATATTTTTCCTTTTGAAATGTCTACTCAAGAACTAGTACAAATGGACTTGTCTTGGAATAAAAAACTGGCTTGAAGCACAAGGAGGGTCTCAACCAGTTCAAAGAGTGGTGGCTATGATCACTGTCAAGTGCCAACTGAAAGCTTTGAAATAGGTAGCCGCCCCTTAGTTAACGGAATCCGGCCCCAGGCAAGGGGTGGACTAATCCAAACAGCTGGAATCAGAGTATAAAAAATTGAAAATCCTTTGTCACCCCCAAGAGTCCTGTCCATGAAAGAGCTTTGAAAAATGCCCTTATGTTTAAAACACCATATTCTTATGTATGGATCCAAAATATGCACCGTCCAAAAGCCACTAAAAACTTCTCATCCTATATTTTATAGGGTAAAATATTTCTACGTAGGAGTGAGTGGAGTGAGGAAGCGTGGAAATGGCTGCAGCTCAGATCAGTAGTAAGCTCTACTCGAAAGCTTTTGTTCTATTCATGTGCCTAATTGTCTCCACACTTGGACAGAGCATACTAAGCTGTGAGAATACTACTAATACCTCATCTCAAGATATCTCTGGCTTTCACTGCACTAGTAGTAAAAATGGATCACTGAACCGATGTGGGACATTCGCCATTCTTCGAACCAATTCATACTTCTCTTCACTTTCCAACTTGAGCTTTTACTTGGGCATCAATCGGTTCGTGGTTGCTGAGGCTAATGGCATTTCTCCAGAGACTGAGTTTCTCCCCAGAGATCAGCCTTTGTTGATACCAATCGATTGTCAATGCGACGTCGGGTTGTTTCAGGCTCGGTTGGCGAAAACCACTCTTAAAGGGGAGAGCTTTTCTGGGATTGCTGAATCTTTGGAGGGCTTGACAACTTGCAAAGCCATCAAAGATAAGAACCCGGGTGTGCCACCTTGGAATCTTGGTAATAAAGTTAGCTTACTGATTCCACTGCCTTGTGCTTGTCCTTCATCTGAAGTTGGTTCAACATCATATCTCTTGGTCACTTATCCGGTTACTCCAGGTGATACAATTTCTAACTTGGCCATTAAGTTCAATACCACTAAAGAAGCTATCATCTCTGCAAATAACAGATCTTTTGGAGCCTTTAGACCAGAAGAAAGCTTAACACCTTTTACATCTCTCGTTGTCCCAGTTAGCAGTAAGCCTGTTTTTGGTGCACTCGCGAAACCCCGCGAACCCAACTTGCGTCTTCCAGCAACTAGTATCCCGGTGATTAGTCCACACAAGAAGAAATCGAAGATGGGGAGGATTGGATTGTATATTGCTCTTAGTGGGATCTTTGTTGGAGTTAGCATTGCAGTTGCAGCCGCTTTCTTGGTAATCAAGGTGAAGAAGAAGCAGAGTTTATTATGCAAGGGATCGGGTGATATGGAGCTTCAACAGCTAAGTCTCAGCGTAAGAACCATAAGTGACAAGAAAGTGTCGTTTGAGGGATCTAATCAGGATCCTCTCGACGGTCAGACCGTTGCCAGCACAACACCCCGGAAGGCGCATGTGGAGACTTTCACAGTTGAGGAGCTGAAGAAGGCAACAGAGGACTTCAGTTCAAGCAACCAAATTGAGGGTTCTGTGTACCATGGTCGTCTCAATGGGAAGAACTTAGCTATAAAGCACATACGGCAAGATATCATCTCCAAGATTGAGTTCGGTCTCTTCAAGGGCGCAATTCACCACCGTCCAAACATAATAAGTTTGTTGGGGACATGTTTGACAGAGGAGGGTCCTGATTCGTATCTGGTTTTTGAGTATGCCAAAAATGGATCTTTGAAGGATTGGCTCCATGGTGGATTAGCAATGAAAAACCAATTCATTGCCTCTTGCTATTGTTTCTTGACATGGAGCCAAAGGCTGAAGATCTGTCTTGATGTGGCCATGGCCTTACAGTATATGCACCACAGAATGGACCCCTGTTATGTCCATAGAAATGTCAAGAGCCGAAACATCTTCGTAGATGAAGAATTCAATGCAAAAATTGGGAATTTCGGCATGGCGAAGTGCGTAGAAGATGATACAGCAGACCCCCAAATCTGTTCAACCAATCCGGCAACTTGGAGCCTTGGTTATTTGGCTCCTGAGTACATTCACCAAGGAGTAATCTCCCCAAGCATGGACATTTTCGCTTATGGGGTTGTTTTGCTTGAGGTTTTATCCGGTCAAACTCCAATTTCCAGGCCGAATGAGAAGGGGGGATGCACTATTTTGCTGTCTGAGAAAGTCAAGTTCATATTGGAGTCGGAAAACGCAGAGGAGCTAAGGGAATGGATGGACGTTGCATTAGGCGAAAACTATTCGTTTGACGCAGCTGTTACATTGGCCAATTTGGCCAGAGCTTGCATAGAGGAAGACCCTGCTTTGAGACCAACAGCAGAGGAAGTTGTTGAGAAATTGTCAAGACTAGTTGAAGAGGCACCACAAGGGGAGTGTAGTTTGATTAGTCAGAGCTCTTCAAAATCCCTTGTCAAGGCTGCAGCAACCAATATGTGAATACATCTCCTTTTTGGATCCAAAAAGAAAATGTTATGAATGGTCATTTTAACGTTTTAAGGCTTAGGCTTGTGGTAGTATGTTTCCTGTATCGTATATATGAAGTTAAGAATATGAATTGCATATAAGGAGCAGTTTTCAATTATATATTCTGTGCAATAGTATTTTTTAAGAAGATTTTTTTAAAACGAGACTTAACTGAAAATAACTTACTCGCTCATCACTATTTAAAGTTTGAATCCTAACTCTCAAACTCATATGTATATCTTTCAAATTTATGGCCAACTGAGGTAGTCTCACTAAGCTTCAAGATGACTTTTCTAAAACTCATGAAATCTATAACCGATAGTCATCCTGAAAAGTAGTCATGAAAAAATCAATTAGCTTAAATTACTCTAACCAGGTCCAAATCTCTTGATACCGTTGTCTACTAATTTGAGAAGAAAAGGTACAAGGCTCATTAATCTTGCATTTGTTTCGTTAATTTCGCATTGCTCTGCCGCATCGAGACAAGCGTTGATTGACCATTTCAGTCAAAAGAATAGCCATTAAGAATCAATCCTGAACTAATTATACAATAATATAATCTGGAGTGCAACGAAGTCTATCTGAAAAAACAAAAAATTTAGACTTTTAATAGAGCTGCCAAATACACCCGGACTATTGGAATTTTTTAAGGTTCAAATGACAAAAATGCCGTGGAAATTTAATTAATATTTGATTCATTATTGGTAATCCAACAACCAAATGTGTCTTTTTGGTTGTTGAAGCTTCACCAATAGATGTCAGATATGTATGTAAGATAAAAACAAGGAAAAGACTAAATACAACATGAAAGTTGACTAGGGGCGAGCCTTTTTATGTGGTCGTCAAAATAGGTATATTCTTGTAACTTGTAATATGAATTCTTAAGAGAATATTTACTATTCGGTAATGAAAAAAATGGTACAGAGAACGAGTTCTTAAGAAAGAATTTAAAATCCAGAGCCAAAAGAAGAAAGAAAGAATTGAAAATAAGTTTCTTCTTAATTCTTATTTGTACTGATTATATGAAGGATTCACTAAATTAGTATCCGAAATGCGTGAATAAATAAATAGCAAACATGCACCACCCCTTATGTATTTTATATTCTCGTTAAGACCTATTATATATTAACAAGCATGTATGACCCCTTAATGGATAAAAATTTACGAGAAGGCGAGTGAGTTGATTTGCGGATATTTGGTATACTACCATGATTAAAATAGGTTCAATTGCATAAACCATTTGCCACTTGAGCCCTTCTCCTCTGAGCTTCGTGCGCCTTTTTATCATGGCTATGTCATTGTAAGTACCATTTCTAGTGGCAATTCGATGGCATTGTAGGTTCCAATTTTATTTTATAGTTTCAATTTTTAATTTTTGGACTTTTACCTAGTCATTCTCTACAAGCTTCTACCTGTTTTCCAAGCATAAAGAGCTACGGCTACTCATGAAATTTTCTTGGCAAGCAAGAAAATTCTAGTAGTTGAAATTGTCTAAACCTTTAATTATAAAACAGTAACTGGTTTGTGTTTAAAAGGCTTCACCGCCTTTACAAACTACTGCTAGAAGAATTGGAAAATGAAAAACCAAATAAAACACGTACAAGAATAGTACTACTGAAATAACAATCAACGAATATAAATAAGTGAATGGATCGACCACAAACAATCTGATGACATATATATATACAATGTTCACAACATCATGACCACAAACTCATCAAAATTGAGAACACCATCACCGTTGAGATCAAATCTAGCAATCATGACCTTACACTCGTCGACGCTTTTGGACTCACCAAGTCTACTAAGCATTCTCTTAAGACTTTTGGGGGTAATACAACCACAACCATCCATCTCATACATCTTAAAAGCCTCTCTCAAGTCTTTCACCTTCTCCTCTTCTCTCCCTCCTTCTACAAAGTTAACAAAGTCCTCCAATCCCAGTGACCCGTCTCCGTCGGTGTCCAAGAACTGCACCGCCTCCTCGGCCTCAGCCTCCGAAAGCTCCCCGCCTATTGCCCCGACGCATTGTTGCAACTCTGACGGCGATATTCTGCCGTCGCCGTTGGAATCAAAGTGATTGAAAACACGTTCATATTGTGAGACTTTGTCCATATGCATGGTATGTATTATATTCTCTAATTTTGGTTCGTGTATAAAGGTCTCCAAAACGAAAATGAGTGTGACAAATTAACGAGGAAAGTTTTAGACGTAGTAATTTTGGAGCTCAAACTTGATGAAAATCCTTAGCAAGAACAAGATAACATATATATGTAATTGAAATTTGAAAAAAAAAAAAAAATGGGAGAGAGGGAGAGAGAGAGAGAGAGGAGGGAAAATGGCTCTTTCGAATTGAAACCCACGAGGGACTTGAGAGATCTTTCTTTATCTATATATATAATAATGCCGCGTGTCGTGGTTGACCAACCAACTTGTGGGAGGGGCGTACGTTCCTTCGTATGAAAAAGTGGGCATTTTCGTAATATATGAAGAGAAAAAGACCGTTGACCAGAAAGTTTGCTGACAAAAATGTTTTGTGAGGGTGATGGCAAATTCCACAAAAGTGTTTATAAATGGAATCTTCAAAGCTAGAAAAAATTTGTAGTTGTAAATGCAGTTTTTTTTTTATTTTATTAAATTTTTTTTGGTACAAAATAAAAAATAATGACCGACTTTCTATTCAACGAATTCTAGAAGAAGAGGAAGAAGTTAATTTGCAACAATCCAAATATACAACCGCCAAAAGTGCTTCAACCACCAATTACGAGTCCAAAAAGGTACTTTGCTTCCTAGTTCCTACTCGTGTTTTAACCCCTCAAGTTGTTCTTACAACAATTACTATGTCGAAAATTGAGATATGTAATCTTAATTTTGTTATTATTGAGTACAGTTTTGTAAAATATATACCGTGGCAATATTTAATTGTGTGTAAACTTACTTCCAAAATACAAGTTTATGTAAACTTTGTTTGCTTTCTTGAAAGACTAGTACTTTTGATATTCATTATTGTATTCTATTTGGTTAGGATAAAAACCAAGAATTGCGTTAGTTGTTAATTTTTTCTTGAAACATAAAAATAATTGTATTTATAAACTTACAGGATAAAATCATGGACTTGCCACTGTTAATAATGTTCAAAGTTGGTTATTTTCGAAGTTTTTGTGACTAAAGCTGCGTCTTTCTCTATAATATTGTCTTTTTAGCAAAATTGAGAGAGCACAAAAATGAGCATATACATCCCCGAAATGAGACATGACCCGTTTGAGAGGAATATTCCGTACATGACTTATTGTGTCGACAAATTTCAAGTCAATGCATACACGTAAGAACAACTTGATAAAAATTAGTGAGAATAAAATTATAGGGAAATAAAATAAAAAACGGGCTATAAATTATCTAAGTGATGATAAGTGCAGGAATATTTCTTCTTCTTCAAAAAAAAAAAGGATAGTGAAGGCATAATAATAGAAACAAAAACAATAACTGCATAAGTGTAGAAAAAACTAGGTCTGGAACTATCAGTATATAAGAGAAAATGATACGAACTATGGGGAAAAGATAAAAATTATATAAGAGGGGCACATGCTCCCAACCTACCTAACATAGGTTCGTCACTGATTACTAATATTGGTGATCACTGATCACACACCTTACCTTACCATATTAAGGTTCGAAATTCAGACCCTACCACCTATCAAAAAAATACAGAAACAAACAAAAATCTGCTGAACTTCACTTGTATAAATTGATATGATAGCTAAGGACAACGTAATATTGTTGAAGCATTAAAGAAACACATTGCTTGCTTCTTGTTCTAAATATATTTATATATATTTAAGTTCATCAAAATGGATGGTTGACTGAATATTAAAGAGTTCGACAGATAGACTTGTAGTATTATTCGGTTTGATAAAAAATGCATAAGGGATAAGGCCATGAATATGTATAAATATAGTTTCTATTCGACACGAGTTAAACTATCTCATTTTAGTGCTATTAAAAATTTGTCGATCAATTGGTCCCAGAAAACAAGCTTCTAATTTAATGTCTTACTTACTTATAATTAGTTGTCAAACTTGTCAAGCTCCATTAAAATAGATTGCTTTTGAAGATGAACTATCTAGATACCACATAGTACATCGTCCTCCCCCCCACCCCCTCTCATTGGTTAGGTGTTTAATCTCATATATACACTTTTTCTTTTATTTAAAATTAACGTTGTGGAATCAAACTGTGACTGATGTTATATCAAATAAAATCTATCTACAATAACCTCACATAGATTATTCGGGAATCGGGACACAATTCGAAGCTGAACAAAGTTAATTTTTGGTCATGAGCGCCGCCGCATATTTGAGGCCTATATATTTACGAAATATAAATTTAGAGCACCTTGTGGATTAATATTCTAGTTAATTAATCTGCAGATAGTAATAAACACCATATGCTTGCCATAATTCCCCCAAAAAAAAGGGGGTAGTTGGGGGTTGAAACGAGGCCGACTTGGAAATTTGCTGGGATTCTGTCTAATGTCTTATGAGTTATGATTGCAAAATGACACCAAGTACTAAAGAAATAATATAAAAAGAGAAAAGAAGACTGGATGCGCAATCAACAGACAACAGCACTGCTAATACATTTTCACACATTAGGTGTCCTGCTAATACCCATCATCTTGTCCCTATGAAAAAATTTAAAATCACAGTAATTGATGCATGGCTATTGCTTAAAAGAGTGAATCTGAAATAATAGACATCCTAGCTACCATCACCAGCCTTAAGCTGTAGTTATAAAGAGCTACACACATCATAACCTGACTTTTATTCTCTTTCTAAAAATATTCCAAACTCATTGTTACAAGCTTAATAACCGGCTCAGCCTTCAATATATATAAATGTCTAAACTTTTAAACTCCGGCTTTCCATGTTTAACACAAATAATATATATATATATATATATATATATATATATATATATCCAAACTCTGAATCAAAACATTTCCAAGCTTCATTAAAAGAAGAATAAAAAATCCAGGCCCTAATACATATACTTTAAAGCACTTATTGACATAGAAAACGATGCGTAACTATGATGCTTGCGGGAACGCATGTAGTGCTTGTTTAGGTGAAGGATAATGCCCAATGCGGTTTTCTCAAGGCAGATGTGTTATAAGAAAAATGGTCTATAGTAACGACTTTTGTCGTCACTATAGATTGGGTCTATAGACAAAATCATTGTAATATAGTCGTTTTATAGATCGGCCGGTATAGACCCCTACAACGATGATATATTTTGTGAACCTCACCAAAAATGCACGTTGTATTTTTGGGTTTACAGGTCATCACTCAAATACTCATAATCTTCTCAAAATATAAGACTTGGGGTGTTACAGTAAGAGCCCAAGGATGGTTGAAATAATCACGCATAAGCACTGTCCAATATCTTGGACAACTGCGCTTACAATGCATATTAACTTGTGCAGCAAGTAGGAAATAGTAGTTTTCTTTGACATAAGTGTCTGTGTAAAGCTGATTGAAGAATTTGGTGGCATCCTCAACATTCAACCAGTTTTGAACCACTCCGCTGTCACAAAGTATGTCCATGTCAGTTGTTGTATTAATGAGGTTGTCCATGAGAATAGCATAAGAGGTTTTTGCAGCTTCATACCCTGGACAACACTGCTCCAAGCACATGAGGTTTCGAAAAATCGGCTTTGTGGTCTCCTCAATAAGTAGTGGTGGAATTTCAAGGACACCCTTTGAAAATTTTATATCCAAGATAGATTTTGAATCTTTAGCCTTTCTGAATTTGACTCCAGCCTCCTTGAGTCTACTAGCTGAAGGCATTGGTTTCCAAGGGATTTTTGCTTTATACATGTTAGAAAAATAAACCAATGAGCTTCTCAAAAGATCAAGAATGTGTTTCGTTCCTTTCAACTTATCAAAATCATGTGGCTGAACTGGCGGTTGTGTGGTTGAGAAAATGTTGCCAAAGAAGTCAATGGCAAGTTGAACAAGGGTTTTCCTGTCAATGGATGTATCTTTGGTTAAGTGGAACAGAGTGTCAAGCACCAGCCAGGGGATTTGGTTCTCAAGCAATATCAGGTCATGGTGGAGAAATTGAAGAAGACAAGACATTTTGAATATTGGGTCGTTCTCATCTCTAAGATCCTTGTAGCCTTTCTTGCGGAATAGCTCTATGAGGAAGCAACCATCAAGTGCCAAAACATGTGTAAATTCTTTCAAACTCATACTGACTGGTTCAGCATAGTACTCTAGAGCCACTTCGAGATGTCTACCAACGGCGTTGATGAAGTCCTTTAGCCTTGATTCGTCATCAACACCAGGACTCGTCTAAGAGCTAGAGATGAGGCCTTTCAAGTATCTAAATTTGATTTTCTGTGTTTCTTGCATGACAAGTCGTTTCATGTAGTGAAAGGGCCCAATGGAAAATGCATTAGGGACATAAGCATTTTCGTTATGCCTGGAGATTATGGTTGGGACTCTGAAGATGCAGTGCTTAAGCGGCCTGAACAAGCTGTCATCAGCTATTGACTTCTCTAAATCAGTTGCCAATCCATTGACATCATCAATTGTTATAACATGTTCTCCTGATCCAGCCTGATCTGCTGCCATTTTCTGGGTTTCCTTCGTTTTATCAAAAAGTTCGTACAAATAAAAAATTCGAAGAAATTAAGGAAAAGAATATATAGCACTCACACTTTTGAACAAAATGAGTAAACAAAGGACACTTTGGTCTAATTTGACAGCTATATTATCATAAAGTCTAAGTACGTTTCTGAACTTCTATAAGGAAAAGTTGGCTCGGCTTTTTGCTGCACAAGGACGGGACATTTCTCTAGTACTTAATCTATATATATATATATATATATATATATATATATATATATATATATATATATATATTCTTTGCTAAACACTAATTTGATTTATTCATATTAGATGTGGGAATATGTAAGAATTCCATCGGTTTACTCATAGAATAAAGTTCGAGCTAGAATATTGAATTATTGATTAATTAATCATTGACACGTGAATCAGCTTCAAGTTTCCAAATCACATTTAGGTTGTACATTATAGCAAGATGGGAAGTTACTTTTCTTTAATTTTTCTATTTTTTTTTCCTTTGGAAATCAGAATTCGTTGGAACAAATAAATAAAATAGAAAGCTTTTCAAAAGAGGGCTCACTCGTACGCTTTGTAACAAAGAACAGTCTATGTTAAGGAGGATTTATGCTCTACTTCACTAAAAGTGTAACGAGTTCATACGTGTGAAGTAACTAAATTTGGAAATGGCCATAACCCTGGATTCTTGTTTTTGTTTTTTTTTTTTAATAACGCTTCGAGGATTCAGTTATTCGTTACTTTGCAGCTATCACTCATCAAAGACTGCCGCAGTCTGAGTAATTAGAGAGAAGTTTTGATGTACCACAATTCGAAAATAACGATGAAAACAAAATTAAGGATACATTTAGTATAAGATTCGAATTTTATTCGTTTAGTATAGAATTCGAATTTTATTCTACAAATTTAAAGACAATTTTCAGGAAGAAAGTTAGAAAAATTTTAAAAGATTAATATTTTTGCAATAACTAAATTCAACCTTGTCTATGGTTATACGTTCTACGGTGAACTTATAAGGTATTTTTTCAGTTAGACTCAGTTTAATTTCCGTTAGGTAAAAAAAAAAAGATCTACTGTCATGTTATAGTACCAAAATGAGTGCACATCTCTGAAGGAAACTTTTGATGTAGCCGAATATTCGCCAAAAAAACAATAATGATAATAATAATAGCAACGATGATGACGATGAATAACTGAATGAATGAATAAAATTAATAAATAACCAACTACCCGCTAATGTTTAAGGAGTCCCCAAGGTACGGGCTTCACTAATTCTAATTCACAAACGTAAAATTAAGACCCAAAAAGATGACTCAGAAAAAACAAGGGAACTTAGCCAAAATGTCTCATCTGGAATAAGCAACAAAAATGCATACCCAATTATTCATTGATTCGCTAGTAATATATAATACCATAAATCATTATCACACATTAACAAGAGGTAAACTCTCCAAGGAATTTTTTTTTTTTCCGCTTTGCAAAAAGGAAAAAATGGTTACAAAAATGGCATAATATAGAAACTGTAAGAAATTACAACGATGACATTGGACCTCGCCTAGCATAGATGGCGAGAATATACTATCAGGGAAAAGGAAAAAATAATGCTACACATTATCCTTGAATGATGCCAAACACAGTCTGTAAGAAAGTAAGAATGAGAGCCGTAGAGGCCGCGATGACCGAAATAAGCGCCCACGGGTGGTTGAAATAGTCACGCACAAGCACTCTTCGATATCTATGCCAACTGCGTCCGCAATACTGGTTCACCTCATTAGTAAGTCGGAGATAATAGTTTTCCTTGACGAAAGTGTCAATGTAAAGCCTGTTGAAGAATCTGGTAGCGTCATCCATATTCATCCAGTTAACAATGGTCTTACTCTTGCAGAGTATTTGAATATCTGCGTTGGTGTTGATGAGGTTGTCCAAGAGAACAGCGTAAGAAGTGACTATGGGATCATAATTCGGGCAACACTGCTCCAAGCTGATGAGGTTTCGGAACACGGTTTCCGTCGTCTCTTGAATGAGCAGAGTTGGAATCACCATGACACCTGTTTTCTTGCAGAATTGAATGTCCAAGATGGAATCGGAATGAATGTTCACCTTGAATGTGATTCCGGATTCTTGGAGATTTGTAGCTGAAAGCATAGGCTCCCACTGATAACTTTTTTGTTTTGTTACACTAGAATTTAAGACTAACGAATTCCTCAAAAGATCAAGAGTGTGTTTGCTTCCATGATTTTGATTAACAGAAAGAAGAGGCTGAGTGGGAGTTGGTTTGGTTGAGAAAATGTTACCAAAGAAATCAATGGCCAGTTCAACAAGGGGCTTCTTATCTATAGATGTAATAGTCTTGGTGAACAAGATTTCGAGCACCATCCAAGGTATTTGGTTCTCTAGCAATATCAGGTCGTGGTATAGAAATTGGAGCAGACAGGGCATGGTGAAAATTGGATCAGATTTATCTCTCAGATTCGAATATGATTTTTTGCGGAAAAGCTCTATGATGAAGCAGCCATCAAGCACCAGAATCTCGACGAATTTTTCTGCTTTCATACCGATTTCTCCAGCATAGTACTCACGAGCCTCTTTCTGAACCTTGCGAATGGATTTGCTGAACTTCTTGATCAACATACTAACAATGTCTGGACTAATATCATTTGAATTTGGACTAATTAATGAACAGTTTGGATTAGGATTTGAGTTCGGACTAATCTGACAGTTCGGATTTGAATTTCGACTAATAGGACAGTTTGGATTTGAATTTGGACTAACTGGACAATTTGGATTTGAAACACGAGACATAAGATCAAGCAAATATTTGGCTTTGATCTTTTCTGTAGGTCTCAATTGATCGTTGTTATGGTGGAAGGGACCAAATGAAAATGCGTTGGGTGTATAAGCATTTTCATTATGCCTAGAGAGTATGGTTGGGATTTTGAAGATGCTGCACCGAGGCGACATGACCATTTTACCAGACAGCTTTCTTTGTAAGTTTTTTTCCAATGCTTCAACATCAATAACTTCATGATCTTCTCCAGCATCCGCCATTATATTATACCTTGCGAACCTTTATTATTCCATCGAAAAAAGAAAAAATAAATATTGAAGTATGAGGTTATGTAAAAGCAAAGACATCATGCTATTTGTCGATGTTTAATATGGAATTTATGTTCTTTCGATACAGTAAGCAAAGGAAAATTAAGAAAACATGAAAGAACAAAAATGTGCCCTAAGAAAATAAGAGTTTGAATAAAAAAGAATCATACCACAATTAGCAACCTCTTATCTGGATAGGGCCTTTCTATGGAGTACTACTCCCTCCTACTAGCATATAGCAAGTGCGGTGTTTGAGCTAATAATTGCGGCAATGCAACAATGTCTAGCGTTATATATGTGTTAGACAGGACCTTCTAGCAAGTGTGCTGTTTCTATTTTTTGGCATAGAATAAAGTGCATTTTCAATTATTAATCATTCAATCTTATTCAAGCTTCACTAAATTAAATACTGAGTTACTAATTTTGCTTTCTCATTTAACCAGATAGGATTTTGGATGCTTTTATTTTATTTTATTTGTCCTTGTGTCTTTCTAAAATTAAAGAGCTCCGTCTAGGAAAAACAGGGTTTTTATCTTGTGCAATCAAGCTTACAGAATAGAGAGCTCTCTGTTTATATTTTGGAGAATATGTGCTTTACTTCACTAAAGGGTAAGCGTATTAACGTTTAGACTTCAATATAGCCTATATTCAATATTCTTTCCTTTAAGTAAGGACAAAAGGGTCTACAAATGCAAATCGAAAAAGTTTCAGTAGTTAAAGCAAAGCACATTGAGATGAGCTTTTCATCAGCTTCAGGGCAAAAAATTCATTAAAGATTTCCTTCAATAACCATTCCGAAATACGTTTATTCAGGGAAAGTGGACATTTATTTAGAAATAAGGCATGTACCAACTGCTTATCCAAATTAAGAAAGCCAAAAACATTTATTTACAAGACTGTATGCAGTTATTATAGATATGTTAATAAATCAAAATTATCACATTGCTTGATACCTAAACATTTTCACTGTACTATGTGGCAACTCTGTTATATTGCCACCGATGTGAATGCTCCTTAGCATAAAAGCACTGTACTAATTAGATTGCTGATAGTTTATTAGCCACATGTAAAATTAGAAGAGGATTAAGGCAAAGTAAAGTTAGTTAGCTAGTTCTTAATTTTGTATTTAAAGTAGAGCTTATAATCATTTCTCTCAATATTGACTTTTCTTCTTTTTATTTCTTATGTTTTTGAATTAATGAATTCTTCACGGGGTGACAAACTATGAATGAATGTAAGATGAATATTTGCTTACAATTACTTATGGTAAACAAGGTTTGTAAGAATGAAAAGATCAGTAGGATGGCTGCGCCGATGACCGAAATAAGCGCCCAAGGGTGTTTGAAATAGTCATGCATGAGCACTCTTCGGTATTTATGCCAACGGCGTCGGCAATAATCATTGACCTCAGTAGTAAGTCTGAGATAATAAATTTCCTTGACAAAAGTATCATAGTAAAGTTGGTTGAAGAATTTGGTGGCGTCCTCAATGTTCAACCAGTTATAAACAACCTCACTCTTGCAAAGAATCTCCATGTCTTTGGTACTGCTAACGAGGTTGTCCAAGAGTATAGCGTAAGAAGTGATTATACCTTCGCAATTTGGAAGACACTGCTCCAAGCTGATAAGGTTCCGAAACAGAGATTCTGTCGTCTCCTGAATTTCTAATGGTGGAATTTCTAATATGCCTTCGTCTTTGCGGAATTTAATATCCAAGATGGATTCTGATGTGCCCATCTTGAATCTGATCCCGGCCGCCTTGAGACTTGTAGCAGAAGGCATTGGCTGTGAATAATCGAAATTATAGTATCTGTCTTTCCGAATGTGAGAAGACAAAACCAGTGAGTCCCTCAACAGATCAAGAATGTGTTTGCTTTCGTGTTTCTCAGAAACAAACATTTTTAGAGCTTCAACCGAAGGAAAACTCCTGGAGTATAAACTGTGGCCAAAGAATGCAATGGCTAGTAGGCTAAGGGGTGTACTCTGCTCGATTCGTGTGGTCATGGTCAAGTTATACAAACGCTTAAGGACAAACCAAGGTATTTGGTTCTCTAGCAATATCAAGTCATGGTACAAGAATTTGAGAATGCAAGGCATGTTGAATATGGGGTCATCTACTTCTCTAAGATCCTTCCATGTAAATTTCCGAAACAGCTCGATGATGAAGCAACTATCGAGTACCAAAACTTTTATGAATTCATCCATATTGCTCATATCAATAGGTCCGGCATAACATTCACGAGCCTCGTTCTGAACCTCGACGATGGCTTTGGTGAGTTGAGTTAACATCGTCTCAGGACTTTGAAAACGGGAGATGAGCCCACGTAGATATTTCAATTTGATTTTCTGTGTGGCTTTTAGATGTGGTTTGTTGTAGTGGAAGGGTCCAATGGAAAATGCATTGGGTGTGTAAGCTTTTGGATTGTGCCTGGACAGTATGTTTGGGACTCTGAAGATGCAACACTTACTAGACATGGTCAAATTAGTAGAGCACATCATTTTCTTCAATTCAGTTGACAATCCATCCACATCAATTGCAATATGATCTCCGCCAGCAGCCTCTTCCATAACGTTGTTTTCCTTTCGTTGAAAAAATTAAAAAAAGAAGAAAAGAAGTGTAAAAGGATGTGAGATTTGCCTAGAAATTTAAATGTGTACATCTTGCTATTTAAAATGCTTTCCATAAAGGCCAAACGTCAAAGTATGTCTTGACGGTCACAGTCTAAATATAAGGAAGATACTTATGTGCCATACACTAATACAAAAGTAGAGCTGCAAATTGAGGCTAGTTCACTTGCTAATTGGAATAGGACTCGTGAGGTGTGAGTGGAAAGAGTTCGAGCCCTAGTATAAGTAAAAGTGGTTCTAATCCTAAATAGAACAATTTATATATATAAATAAATGTGGAGGCCACATGTAAATAATATATCACATGAGATACTATAGTATTGCTTCTATCTATATACATATATATTGAGATTGTATTACTCATCATGAACTTAATTTTATGGTATCTCTGTTTATAAACTTCAACAGAAAACATTCATTCCTTTTGCCAAATTGATTCTCAAATTTTGTGCGAAAAGCAATAAGAGAAAAAGTCAAGTCAGTGTTATGTCCCATTATTGTCACAAAAATTATAATTAAAGTCACTAGGAAATATCATTTCATGATACAAGTATCATTATATTTAAGATTAAAGCTACAGAAAAATATTAAATTAGTGCTAAGAGACTGAACTTATTAGCTACCACACCAAAGCTTGATGTTGATTATTCCCGAGTTAGAATCCTCACATTCCTTTCTAATTTATATTTTATTAGCCTATCAAATTTACAATGAGTCTTTAGCACCAACTTAAACTGTAGCTAAACTATACTTTAAAAAAAAGAAAGAAAAAGTAAAAGAAATTAAACTAAAGCTTTAAATGGCTAAGTTATATTTTCCTAAAGAAAAAGGGGTTGATTTATAAATTAGGTACACTGCATACACACGTCAAGCTGTCACAAGGAAACAGTTTCAAGTGACGGCTATGTGCGCGTACCTTTAGAGCTTTGAGTCTCAATTTAATCCGTCTCTGCGAGGGCTACATGGCCACTTGGCTGTGGCACGACGAGTTTTCTGATATACATTTTGCTGCAGCAGACGTTTTTGAAGGTATAATGAGAGAAGAGAGGAAGAAAGGAAAAAAAAAAAAAAAAAACTTTAGACCAAAACAGTTTCTCTTCAAATGGATTGTCGAAGAAATATATAGTGCATATACATATATATATATATATTTATATGTATCCAGAATTCTAGTAACGTTTTATATTTATTTATTTACTTTTAAAAAAGGGTTGCCCTACTGATTGCTAATGCGTATATAATGATAGTATATATATATAGGTTATCATTCTAATAGGTATTTTTTTATTTTATCTAAGTATTTTTTTTTTAGCTTCTTGGATCACTATCTAATTGTGATCCAATGGTTATAATAAAGTGTATGAAAAAACGTGCATCATTAATACTCCTTCTCTCTCTTATATTTTATAATAAAAAAATATGCATACTAAATTTTCATTAACCAAATTAACGAGAAAAAAAAAAAATTTCTACTAAATTGGTGGCCATGTAAATACCACCTAATTTTTATTCTTTCCACGTTTAAAAACTAATAAATGTTGTTTGACCAATAGGCTTTTACTTTTCCTAGAGAGCGCTTTTAAGATCCATTCCCACTAGCTTGTACGGAATACAGTGAAGATTTTTCCTCGAAGCAAGGTCATTTCTAATGGGACACGATGTAGTGCTTGGTTGACCCACCAGTTTGTTGTGGACGGCTCCGAGTTTGTCCACGGTCCTATCCTATCAATTTGTTTAGATAGCAAGTTTTCTCCAATCTATACAGGAATCTTTCCTGAAAAATTGGTACCGTTTCTTGGATCTTTGCCAAAGACTACATTATATAAAGGAAATTAGGAAACATCTCACAAATTTCTCAACATGAATTTTAAAAATCTTTAATTTTTTTGATAAAGAAATAAAAAAAGAGTGACAAGAATAGCGGATAATTATCTGAAGTATCTTCGTAGCACGCATGATATGGCTATCCATGTCAAAGTGGATTGCCGTAAAATCTAAACTAGCTTTGTGCCCTAGACTCGGTGACATTTTGAATTTTATTTGAAATATATGTACTAAAAACAGAGGAATACTTTTAATCTGTCAATGTTACTAGTATTGCATAGAAAGGAATAAAAAGTTGTAAAATATATAGTTGAGATAATGCCTAACCATTTTATTATTGTTTTTTCAGATTATGTATTTTTGGAATAGGTGAAAAGGGTTGAGAGAAAATTGATAAAAATAGGAGGGATGGTTGTTTTGTAAAAGAGAAAGTAGATGGAAGAGAAACTGTGAGAGAAGAACTATGAAAAAGGAGGGAAACTGTGCGAATATACAAGGTCATATCTCGAGAAAATTATCCACCCTCTACTTCAAGACCGAAAAGAAAAAAAGAAAAAAAGAAAAGTCAGAATATCTATTGGATAAATTTTGTATATAATAGCTTTCTATCCCTCTTCTAAGAAATTGCACTGACATTCCTAATCTATATATAAAACCATGCACCATAATATTACAATTCTAATTTTTTATTGTTTTTTAAGAAATAGAAATATTAGTCAAATTTGGGTTTTGACCATCGAAATTTTCATTAATAGTCAATTGTTTATATTTATAACAATTAGGTTTTTTGAACAAAAGTACAATATAGTAATAAAAACTGGTAAAAGGAAGATAATTTCATTAATTTTTTAGTCTTCTTACAATCTTGAGATTGACAAATATAAATATTTTCAGAGTATCGGGTGTTACTTCAATTTTGACATAAATCAAAGAGAAGATGGGAACTCAATGAAACTATTTTTCCTTTTTTATCTTTATATTTCCTTTCTCCCCTGTTTATCCTTCCTTCCCATTTTTTATTCTGGCCTCTCTTAGTGGGTCACTCTGGCTTCTAATTTTGTAAGTTTTACAAGACCGAACGTGGAAATGCCTGAGCCTCAATCCCATGGAGTCTATGATCCTAATCATGTTTGTTATCTGCATGCATAATAAAAAGAATTATAACACAACTCCAAATACACTCTCCAAAGGAGATAATTTATTTCATTACACAAAAGTCTTCTGTAAGGAGAAGCGAAAAGATGTTACAAACTGACATAAATAGAGAAACAGACTCCAAAAATGACATCATACCTAGCCAAGTACAGACCACAACTACATTTTCTTAGGAAAGGGAACTAAGGTGCTATACATTATCATTTCATGGCATACAGAGTCTGTAAGAAGGTGAGAATGAGTGCGACAGACGCAGCAATGACTGACATAAGCGCCCACGGATGCTTGAAATAGTCGCGCTTAAGGATTCGTCGATACTTATGCCAACTTTTCCTGCAATATCCGTTAACGTCACTAGTAAGCTGGTGATAGTAGTTCTCCTTGACGTAAGTATCAATGTAAAGTTTGTTGAAGAATTTGGTTGCGTCGTCGATATTCAACCAGTTAACAATGGCATTGCTCTTTTCAAGTATCTGAATATCCGTGTTAGTGTCGATGAGGTTGTCCAAGAGAACAGCGTAAGAAGTGACTATGGGTTCATAATTCGGGCAACACTGCTCTAAGCTGATGAGGTTTCGGAACACTGTCTCCGTGGTCTCGTGAATAAGCAATGGTGGAATCAACATGACACCTTTTTTCTTGCAGAATGTAATGTCCAAGACGGAATCTGAGAAAAGATTCTGCTTGAATGTGATTCCTGAGTCCCGAAGACCTGTGGCCGAACGCATATGCTGCCACTTATGACTTTTCTGTTTTGTTATACTAGAATTCAAAACCAATGAATTCCTCAACAGATCAAGAATGTGTTTGTTTTCATGGTTCTGAATAATGCAAAGAATAGATTGAACCCGAGGTGGATTCTCAGTAAAAAGGTAACTAAAGAAATCAATGGCGAGCTCAACGAGGGACTTATTATCTACGGATGTAGTTATGGTCAACTTGAACAAAAGGTCAAGCACCAACCAAGGTATTTGGTTCTCTAGCAAAATCAAATCATGGGATAAAAATTGGAGCATACAAGACATGTTGAATATCGGGTCGTCTTTTTCTCTGAGTTCTGAATATGATTTCTTGCGGAAAAGCTCTAAGATGAAGCAACCATCAAGCACCAAAATCTCTACGAACTTATCCACTTTCATACCAATTGGCCCTGCATAGTACTGAAGAGCCTCTTTCTCAACATCGCTAATGGCGTTGGTGAGATTCCTTAGTATTGTGTCTGGAGTAATAGGATTTGGATCGATTCTCGAAAGGCGACAAACAAGGCCAAGCAAATATTTGAATTTGATCTTTTCTGTGGGTTTCAGTTGGTCATTATCATGGTGGAAGGGACCAAAGGAAAATGCATTGGGTGTATAAGCATTTTTATTGTGCCGGGAGAGTATGATTGGGATTTTGAAGATGCTGCACCGAGGCGGCATGAACATTTTACCAGACATCTTTCTCTGTAAGTTACTTACCAGTGCCTCAACATCAATAACTTCATGATCTCCTCCAGCAGCTGCCATTGTATTGTATCTTTCTTATCTTCATTCAATAGAAACAAAGAAATAAAAAATAAAGAACAGAGGATAAAAAAAAAAGAAAAAAACACAAAAGGTAAAAAAGTAAAGTATGAGATTACGTAAACTGTCATGCTATATGTTGATTTAAAATGCCTACGGAATTTATGAAGTTCAATCTTTTAAATGCAGTAAGCAAACAGAAAAGAAGAAATTATTAAAAAAAAAATGTAATTAGCAAAGCCTGAGTCAGACTACGAAAAATCATACCAAAATGGCAGTCTCTTATCTGAAACAGGGGCTTTCTGTGGAATACTACTTCGCTCCTACTAGCATATATACCAAAGTGTTGGTCAAGGCTGCAATGCTACGAAATATATGTCCTCATCTTACTTTGAAATGAACTAGGTATGGGATATCTTTCAATTTGGTTAACCAAAGATGAAAGTGAACTTCAAGGATTTATCATTATTGGAGCAGTTCAAGCTCACTTTACTATAAATTACTATTAACTTTTGCAATTGTGGATGGTCTTTTTCTCTTTAAAACCAAAAGATAAACAGGAAACTTCATAGGAACAAGATAAAGAAAATTAGTAAAGACAATTTAACTTGTGCATTTATGCTATGGGAACAAAGAGCTATCTGTTTCTTCAGGTTAGGAATCTGTACTTTACTTCAGCGGGATGTAATGTAAAGAGTACCAATAAGTAGATATTTAAAGGATCAAGTTCAAATGTCTAATAATCATATCCCAATTTGTGTACAATTACTCAAAATTTGGCTCATTGGAAAAAAAAAAAATTAAAAACAGAGTCAAAAGAAAACAGATGAAAAAGAGTTTAACTCAATTCTCAATTTTAAGTTTTTAAATGATGCGACAAACTTTGACGAGTCGGAGGCATATTGGGGCACATACGATAATTCGACATGTGATCTTGATTCATTTTAAAGAAGCCCACGAATATGGTTCTCTCTTTGACATTTTCATTACTTGGCAACTATCATACTGTCACAGCCGCTGAGTAAGAGACGATTTCAAAAATGGAAAAGAAATAAAATTTTATCTCATAGTTAAAGTAAACATATTATGGGATGACCTTTCATCAGGAGTCGTTAATAAAAAGTACTGCAGCAGATAATCAAATCTCTCTCAACTAAAAACAATTACATTCAATTTGTTATTGTAACTATTGTATGCCAATCCAAGAAAATAAAATCATTCAGCTTAGTTTTGATCGTTACACCTAATAATTTTTTTTTTCCCTCCCTTAAATTAAGCAGAGGAAACTAAATTGATAAGATAGCGTTTTGGCTATAGGAGGTCACCCTCACAATCCAAGATCGACATGGAGGTTTCAGGTCCAATCTCATGGGAGCTATGTTCAAAATTAAGCTTGTTTTCTGCCAGCACTAATAACAATACTATATATAATTTATCATACAACTCAAAATACACTCCCGAAGGAGATATTTCTCTTATTCTTCAAACTTTTTTTTTTTTTTCCCAAGAGATGTTACAAAATGACAGGATAGAAAAGAAAAGATGACATCAAACCTGACCAAATACAAAAACATATTCTTAGCAAAGGGAATTATAAAGATGCTACATATTATATTTTAATGATGGTAAAAAAGGTCTGTAATAATGTACAAATCATTACGATAGCTCCACCTATAAATGAAACAACTACCCAAGGGGGAGAGTCCTCTTGCGAAAGCAGCCTCCTATATCTTGGCCAAATTCGTCGGCAATATAGGTTCACTTCAATAGTGAGCTGGTCATATTAGGTTCGCTTGACGAAAGTGTCCATGTAAAGTTTGCTGAAGAGTCTGGTGGCGTCTTCAATATTCAACCAGTTGATAATGGCATTACTATTTTCAAGTATCTGAATATCCGCTTTAGTGTTGATGTGGTTGTCCAAGAGAACAGCGTAACAAGTGACTATGGGGTTCATAATTCGGGCAACAGTGCTCCAAGCTGATGAGGTTTCGAAACACGGTATCCGTGTTCTCGTTAATGACCAGAGTTGGAATTGACAGAACGCCTTTCTCCTGGGAAAATGTAATGTCCAAGAGGGATTTTGATACTGTAAACTTCCGGAATTTGATTCCAGATTCCCTGAGATTAGAAGCTGAAACGATAGACACCAACTAGAAACTTTTATGTTTTGTTCTACTAGAATTCAAAACTAATGAATTCCTCAACAGATCAAGAATGTGCTTGCTTCCATAATTAGAAAGAAGAGTTGGTTTGGTTGAGAGAATGTAACCAAAGAAGTCAAACAAGTGGCTTCTTGTTTATGGATGTATTTTTGGTCAAGTCAAACAAAATTTCAAGAACAAGCCAAGGTATTTGGTTCTCTAGCAATATCAGGTCTGTTGTATAGCAGAAACACAACTAGCTATTGAAATTAACAAAAACAGAAAATGCGCAGAAAATATTAAATGCAAAAATAAAGCAGAACACAAAATATAGCGAGGTTCGGCAAATTACCTACATCCTCGGGGTGTTGCTAACCACTTCACTAACTTCAAAAAGAGGAAATACAATATTTGTACTATAATGCAAAAACCTAGAGGTACTTAGGAATAAAGGTCATCACCAATAGGGAAACTAATTTTAGGATGATTAAAAACTAATTATAGAAGGTTTTATTTATAGTCAACTGTAAACCCCAAATATTCATACACAAACAATGTGGGATAAAATACAAAATAATTATAAAAACTAATAAACCAAAATTCTAACAATCTCCACCTTGACGAGTTAGCAGGTCCCACCCAAATTTCCCCAATTCCCATATCCTCTATCCATTACAGCAACGCCACTTTATGCGTCGAAAGGCGCCATCAAATTTGCAGGATGTTGATCAAGTCCAAATAATGATTAAACTTGATCGATATCACCACCTTGGTCATCATATCCGAAGGATTCTCAGCAGTCCTAATCTTCTGAAGTAGAATCTTTCCTTCATCAATAATTTCTTACACAAAGTGATGTCAGACATCAATATGCTTCGTACGTACATGGTATACTAGATTATTCGCTAAGTGAATGGCACTCTGACTATCAGAATAAATATAGACATGCTCCTGAACAACTCCTAGCTCTTTCAGTAATCATTGTAACTAAATAACTTCCTTCACAGCCTCTGTAACTGCCATGTACTCTGCCTCTGTAATAGACAAAGCAACTGTAGACTGTAAAGTAGACTTCCAACTGATTGGTGCTCTTGCAAATGTGAATACATATCTAGTAGTTGATCGATATTTATTCAAATCAATAGCATAATCGGAATCAACATAACCAACTACACAATGACCAAGTCTATCATCCCTCTCAAAAACCAAACCAATATTTGCAGTCTTCAATAAGTACCATAGAATCCATTTCACAGCTTGCTAATGATCTTTACCCGGATCATGCCTAAACCTGCTCACAACTCCAACTACATGTGAAATATCGGGTCTCGTACATACCATCGCATATGTCAAGCTACCAACCGCATTTGAATACGGAACTTGTGACATGCACTCTCGCTCTGTATCTGTACTCGGGGACAAAGACGCACTAAGATTGAAATGAGGAGCAAGCGGCATACTAATAGGTTTTGATTGTTCAGTCATACCAAAACACTGTAATACTTTCTTCAGATATTGCTTCTGAATCAAACTAATCTTGTCTCTCCCTCTATCTCTACTAATCTCCATGCCGAGAATCTTCTTTGCTTCACCGAGATCCTTCATCTCAAACTATTGATTCAACTGAGTCTTCGACTTCTTAATTTCTTCTTGACTCCTCGAAGCTATCAACATATCATCAACATACAAGAGTAGATAAATGAAAGACCCACCTTGTAGCCTGCAAAAATACACACAACTATCAAACTCGCTTCTTCTGTACTTCTGACCCATCATAAACCGATCAAATTGCTTATACCACTGCCTTGGTGATTGTTTCAGCCCATAAAGCAATCTTTTCAGTTTACAAACCCAATTTTCTTTTTTTTTTTAGCAACCTTGAATCCTTCTAGCTGAGAAATATAGATTTCCTCTTCCAAATCACCATGTAGAAATGTAGTTTTCACATCCAATTGAACTAGTTCAAGATCCAACTGTGCTACCAAGGCTAACAAAATTCTAATGGAGGAATGTTTAACAACTGGAAAAAATACTTTATTATAATCAATTCCCTCCAACTGAGCGTAGCCTTTCACTACCAATCTTGCCTTGAAGTGAACATCATTCTTATCAAGAAATTCTTCTTTTTTTGCATATACCCATTTGCACCTAATTGCCTTCTTATTCTTCGGTAGTTGAGTTAGCTCCCAAGTTTCATTTTTGCAAAGAGATTGCATTTCTTTCTCTATTACTTTCTTCCACTATTTATTTTCTGAACTTTTAACTGTATCTTTATACGTGGAAGGAACATCATCATCTACAATGGGAAGTGCATAGGCCACCATATCAACAAATCGAGCACGTTTACAAATTTTACGTCTTGGTCTATTATGTGTAATTGATTCTTGCTGATGTTGAGGCTTTTGGGTCGGAACCTCTTCTTCATCTTCAGTGTCCTCCTCTGCCAATGGAGTGTCATCACTATTTTCAACAATATTAGCTGGGACTACTGTTGTCATTTCCTCAAACTCCACCTACTGCCGACTAGGCTCCACCTGCTGTGTAATACTAATGGTCTTCTCTTGGTCTTTTGTTACCTTCTTCAACATGGCAAACTTATCAAAAATAACATCTCTGCTAAATAAAATCTTCCTCAAACTTAGACATCAAAGTCGGTATCCCTTTACACTTGAGCTGATGCCTATAAATAATGCTTTCTTGGCTCTCGGATCCAATTTAGATTCTTTCACATGATAATATGTAGTGGAACCAAAGACATATAAAGAATCATAATCACTAGCAGGTTTTCAAGACCATATCTCAAGAGGAGTTTTGCCTCCAATTGCAGTCGATGGTAAACGATTAATGAGATGACATGCATACGTAATTGCCTCAGCCCAAAAAATTTTGCCCAACCTAGCATTGGACAATATACACCGAACCTTCTCTAGCAAGGTCTGATTCATGCGTTCTGTCACCCCATTCTATTATGGTGTTTTTCTGATTGTAAAGTGGCACACAATACTTTCAGACTGGCAAACTCCCAAAAATGGATCACTTCTATATTCTCCACCGTTGTCTGATCGAAGTCGTTTGATCTTTCTACCCGTCCGAGTCTAAATCATCTTTTTCCATTTAAGGAAAACTTCAAGCACGTCATCCTTATTCTTCATTACATACACCCAAACTCTTCTGGAAATAGTGCATACCTCCCAAAGATGCTGTCTTGGTAGGTCCCCACACATCTGAATGAACATAATCCAGAATACCCTCAGTATTGTGAATTGTTGAGTCGAACTTCACTCTTGTCTATTTCTCAGAATACAGTATTTACAAAAGTCCAACTTGCAGGGCTTTGCTCCTTTCAGTAAGCCTTGCTTCACCAAACTAAAGAAAGCATTTTCTCAAACGCATATGCCATAACCTGGTAATTTCTGAAGCTTTATCATCTTCAGAAACTGCAGCAACTGATCCAATAACTGTACTACCATTGTAGTAATACAAGTCATTTCTTCTTGTACCTTTCATCACCACCAAAGTGCCTGAAGTGACTTTTAGAATTTCATCTCGTATAGTCATAGCGAAACCTTTGGATTCTAAAGCTCCCAAAAAGATGAGATTTTTCTTCAATTTCGGTACATACCGAACATCTGTCAGAGCTCTAGTTAATCGATCATGATTTTTCAATCGAATTGATCCTACCCCAGCTGTTTTACATGATTCATCATTTCCTATGTAAACAACTCCACCATTTAGCTCTTCAAAGTTGAAGAACTACTCCTTTTGAGGACACATATGGTAAGTGCAATCCGAATCTAAAATCTACTCATCATGCTGAGATATCATCAGTTGATTAATTAGAGCAAAATCTGACTCATCATCTTCAACTTTAGCTATATATGCATCACAAGTAGCTTTGCCCTTGCCTTTATTCTGTAACTTCAGATAATCTTTCTTCCAATGTCTTTTCTCATGACAAAAGGCACATTCATCCTTACCGGGTCTTCCCTTCGAATAAGATCTACCCCTTTTCTCCTGCTTACGGCTTTGATTACGTCCTCTGGCTGTAAGTACTTCTACTAGCACGTCCATATTCTCCTTCTGATATTTCTTCCGAATCTCATGATTGTACAATGCAGTACTCACTTCATCAAAGGATAATTTTTCCTTCCTATAAAGCAACGTAATACAGAGATGATCTAACTCATCAGGAATGGATCCAATCAGTAACATTGCATTATCCTTATCTTTGAAGGTTTCATCCAAATTCAACAAATATGCAATCAATTGATTGAAAGTATAAATGTGGTCACCGATAATCATACCAGACTTCAACTGGAGGCAGAAAAGTCTCTTCTTCAAGTATAGCTGGTTCTCATTGCTCTTCTTCATGTACTTATTCTTGATTGCCTTCCACAGCTTACTTGCAGAAGTCTCCCTTATGAATGGATACTTCTATTCTCTACAAAGATATGAGCAGATCGTACCACAAGCTTGACGATTGATCCTCTCCCATTCATTATCATCCATCTTCTCTGATTGCATCTCCTCTAGAGCAATATCATGATCTTGTTGACATAAACCATCCAATACCTCGTACTGCCACAAGCCGAAGTTATTTCGGCTATCAAATTTCTTCACATCGATTTTTGCACTACTCACCGTTTTTGTCTTTGCCGACGTTGACAAAGATTCTGACATTTCTGCTAACAAAGCCTAGGGCGAACCTGCTGCTCTGATACCACTTGTTGTGCAGTAGAAGCACAACTACTCCAAATGCTTATATTTAATATTAAGATAATATTAAATATAAACTACTAACTAGCTATTGAAATTAACAAAAGCAGAAAATGCGCAGAAAATACTAAATGCAAAAATAAAGGAGAACACAAAATTTAGCGAGGTTCGACAAATCACCTACATCCTCGGGGTATTGTTGACCACTTTACTAACTTCAAAAAGAGGAAATACAAAATCTGGACTATAATGCAAAAACCCAGAAATAAATGGGAAAAAAGGGTAAAAACAAAATTATGGAGATCCTTAGGAATAAAGGTCCTCACCAATAAGGAAACTAATTTTGGGATGATTAAAAACTAATTGCGGAAGGCTTTATTTATAGCCAACTATAGACCCCAAATATTCATACACAAGTGATGTGGGACAAAGTACAAAATAATTACAAAAACTAATAAGCCAAAATTCTAACAAGGTTATGGTACAGAAAGTTCAATGATGAAGCAACAACACCAACATCTCTAAAAACTCATCTTATTTCACACCAATAGGTCCGACATAATATTGATGAGCCTCTCCCTGAATATCACTAATGGCTCTAGTGAGATTCCTTAATATTGTGTCTAGAGCAACAGGATTTGGATCGATCCTCGAAGATGAGAAATAAGGCCAAGCAAATATTTGGACTTGATCTTTTCTGTGAGTTTCAGTTGGACATTGTCATGGTGGAAGGGAGCAAAGGAAAATGCATTGGGTGTAAAAGAATCTTTACTATGCCTGGAGAGTATGGTTGGGATTTTGAAGATGCTGCAGGGAGGCGGCATGACCATATTACCAAACATCTTTCTTTGCAAGTTACTTACCAATGACTCAACATCAATAACTTCATGATCTCCTCCAGCATCCACCATTTTATTGTATTTTGGTAACCTTCCTTCCATTGAGAAAATAAGAAAAAAAGAAAAAGCTAAGCATGAGATTATGTAGAACCATCATGCTATATGTTGATCTCTAATGCTACGGAATTTTATGAAGTTTGTTGCTTTGACAAAGTGAAAAAACAGAAACAAGAAACTGCAAGAGAAAACGTATCAAAGTATCAAATCCTGATTTGGAATATGCATGAAAAGTCATACCAGAAATGGCAACTGTCTTACCTGGGACAGGGCTTTTTTGTGGATTAGTACTTCGCTTCTACTAGAATATATATACTGATACAATCATATTGGTCTTGTTCCCTTTATATGAATTAGGCGTATAATGTGTTTCAATTTGTTAAACCGTATAATAAAGAGAATAAAGACCAACTTCAACAAACTTCATAGAAGATGCTTATTCTTATATGCAGTTGTGCTTTGGTAACAAAGAGCACAAAGTTTCAGTTCTGGAGAAAATTTACGTTACTTCATTTGGGTGTAATCTTTACACTAATTAGTAGATTTATAAGATACCCTTTGTGTCACGATCCAAAACCCGGGCCAATGACAGAAGGGGAATTTCACAAAGATGGGAAATTACTTGATTTATTTGAAAAGTGAGGAAAAGTTTTAGTTTTTATAAGACGATCTATTTAAATAAATTAATCAGAATTTCATCCCGTGAACCACTCCCACAGTTCGTATACACCATTAAACATAAACTGAATAATAATTAAAAATCAGAAGTCAAATATAAGTCCAAGTATCACCACCATCCACAACAAAGGTCAAATACCAGAATGGCATACATAAGTTCGCAGACAAAATAGAAAGCAGTAATCTTGGTTCAATGCTAACACAAAACCCAAATAGTCCAAAGACTACGACAACAAACTCCTAGTATTACCAAGAGACGAACTACAATCTAGATGACCTCTTACTCCTCTTGATCACCAAGATCACACTGGACACTACCTGAGGAGGAAGGTAGAGGGGTGAGCATAAAATGGTCAGTACGAAAAATAATTAGCTCGATCGAAAACATTTTAGTGATAGAGAATTTCTGCATGGTTAGTTTAGTCCAAACCATCCATATATCTATATAATCCAAACCGGAAATCCATATATATATAAAAAGCAGTATAATCAAAACCATTCAATTCATATGCACATGACACAAATCAACTCATACCCATGAGCTCACATCCTCTCATCTGTGGAAACTTAGGATGATGGTACTAAGTGTACCTAGCAGCTTACCTGATACCTAAGCCCATATCCAGAGGGGATACCCATGTGTCGCCTACCAAACCTGGAGGGGCAACCGAATTGCCTACGCCTGCCAAATGGGAGGTAATCAGAAGTCACAAGACCTCGTGCGAGTTTACAGACTTTCACCGACAGTGGGGCATGCAGTGCCACACTGTAGACCCACGATGCTAACACGGTGCTCATGTATGATCCTATGATGCGTGCAATACAGAACTAAAGTATGAAAATAATCGTGCTCTGGTTTTTCAGTAAAATCCGCATACTAGGTTTTTATAGAAAAACGGGCAGCATAACGGCCATATTTGTAATATACCCAAAATAACCTGCACTCAGAAAATTCCCAGAGTAATACAGTATATATCTCATACAACTAATTCCCATCACAGATATTCGAGAAACCAAAAATCACATTTGTTCTCATATGTTGCAGAAAATAAGTTTTATTCGAAAATGATATAAAACATAGGTAATTGAATCCTTATCTCGCTCGAATAGCAATACCACGCTATTGAATCCTGAAGGTGTCGTTGACTATCGCCTGGAGGGTCGAGAACCAATTCCAAGCTCTCGATCGTCCTCCTGCGAAAAGCCAACTTCTCACCGGAGCTTCAATTTCACAAACAGACCTCTTCACTGAATTCTTAGCACTCAAAATAGCTAGGTTAGACATATAACTTATCCAATTCAGGTCCGGGCCCACACCGGACCGGTGACACGCAAAACGAGGCAAATCTCAACCGTTCGATCTCGATTTTGGTGCCGATCACCAAACAACATAATATTTATATATATATATATATATCAAATTTCTCCATTTTTCGACTACATTCCAAAAATGAACTCAAAAATACAGTCCAGCGGCCAGATCAAAAACAACAACTACAAATTCGAAATACCCAAAAATGACAACTTTCAATCTGAGCAAAATGGGGTTGAGATATATATACCTTGATGATCCTTACGACGAGACGAATCCAACGGGATCAGTTGGGGGTCGAATGGTGGCCAGAATCGTCGACGGCGGCCAAAAATCCGATTCAGCCTCTTGGAGATTTTCCGGCGTTGCAGGCGACAGCGGCGACTGGGGATGGATAGCGCGGCTTTGCTGTTGCACGGGGAAGCTTCGCCGGTCAGTGGCGCGGGCGGACGACGGCGGCAGCGGTGGCTCCTGCGATGGTCTGGCATCAATGGCGGAGAGATACCCGAGAGAGAGAAAGAGATCTTTGGGGAAGAGAGAGAAATGAGTGAACGGACCACTGGCCTGTTTTGAATGGGGCTGTGCAATTTTTGAAAAATTACACATAAATCTCCAAATTTCAAATCTCTATCAATCTAGTCCCCTAAAAATTGCAATTTAGTTCTTCTGCACAAAACTTTTGCAAATTAATCCTCCCAATATTATATTCAAAAAATTGGTAAAATGTCTAAATTACCCTCGAAAATTCCGGTTTTTTACATTCTGCCCTCCTTATAAGAATTTCGTTCCGAAATTCAAAATACAAGTGAAGGTTTACATCACAATACAACTTCTAACTGAAAGTTAAACAAATGAGGGTACTTCTCGTACATCTCCGTCTCGAGTTCCCAAGTAACCTCGTCTTCCTTGTGATGTTCCCAAAGCACCTCGACAAGTTGGATCTCTCTGTTGCGAAGCACCTTCAACTCTCTAGTTAACAAACGAACATGCTACTCTTCATAGGACACATCTTCTTGGATCGATACATGCACATACTGAACAACATGAGATGGCTCTAGCATGTACTTCTTCAACATCGACACGTGAAACACATTATGCACATGACCCAACTGTGCAGGTAGATTCAAGCGATACACCACTGGTCCAATCCTCTCAGTGATCTCAAAGGGACCAATATACCTTGGAGCAAGCTTACCCTTAACTCCAAATCTTGTAACATCTCGACTTGGAGTCACTTTCAAGAATACGGAATCACCAGTATCGAACTCTACCTCACACCTCTTCGAGTCAATATAACTCTTCTGGCGACTCTAAATCTCTTTGAGTCTCTCTTGGATATCCTTGATCTTCTCAGTAGTCTTTTCAATTAGTTCAGGTCCAAGAGTAACACGCTCTTTAGGTTCTGCCCAACACAAAGGCAATCTACACGGCCTCCCATATAATACCTCATATGGAGCCATACCCACACTGGTCTGGTAACTGTTATTATAAGCAAATTCC
>JXTB01000122.1:807009-817412 GCA_002914805.1 Parasponia andersonii
GAATTGGCAATGGCTGAAGTAATCCAGCTGGCCTCTGGTGTTCAGCCTTGACTTGCTGACAAGTCAAACACTTAGCCACAAAGGTAGCTACATCCTTTTTCATTCCTTTCTACCAATACTACCACTTCAAGTCCCGGTATATCTTAGTACTACCAAGATGTACTGCGAACCTTGATTTGAAAGCCTCTGTTAAAATGGTTTCTCGAAGATTAAGGTCATTAGCTATAGCCAACTTCCCACTGTCTTGCCACTGACTCTGCTGGAAAGTCTGGAAAAGAGATGATGAAATCATAATATTGCTCAGGCAAGCAAACCCTTCATTCTCAAAGTACTGCAAGTTGTAATCACCAACGGCAACTGAGTTCTTCCAGTCTTCAAACACCAGTACAGCTAGTGCACCATGAGGCTTCCTACTCAGTACATCGGTTACAACATTGGCCTTACCCGGATGATACTGTAGGTCGAAGTCATAATCTTCCATATACTCAACCCATCTTCGTTGTCTCAAGTTCAAATCCTTCTGAGTAAAGAGATACTTCAAACTCTTATGATCGGAGAATATGTTGAACTTCACACCATACAAGTAACATCGCCAAATCTTCAAGGCAAAGATCACTGCAACAAGTTCCAGATCATGGGTGGGATAGTTCCTTTCATGTGGCTTCAACTGATGAGAAGCATAAGCTATAACTCGACCATTCTGCATCAAGACACATCCCAAACTCATCTTTGAAGCATCGGTATATACCACATAAGGCTCGTTACTGTCAAGAATAGTAAGAACTGGTGCTGTGGTTAAAATTTACTTCAACCTGACAAAAGCATCTTCACTTTCGTGATCCCAAACAAACTTGACGTCCTTCCTTGTTAACTTCATCAAAGGCTAATCAATTCTCGAGAAATCTTACACAAAACGACGGTAGTAGCCTACCAAACTAAGGAAACTACGTACCTCCGTCTTATTTCTCGGTCCTTCCCACTTCAGAACTAGCTTCGATCTTAGCGGGATCGACTGAAATACCTCTGTGAGAAATCACATGGCCCAAGAACTTCACTTCTGACATCCAAAAGTCACACTTCGATTTCTTAGCGTATAACCAATGATCTCTCAAGGTCTTGATTACTATCCCCAGGTGTTTGGTATGCTCTTCTCGAGTCTTGGAATACACCAGGATGTCATCGATGAATACAACCACAAAACGATCCAAAAACAGCTTGAAGATCCGATTCATGAGATCCATAAAAGCTATGGGAGCATTCGTCAAATCAAATGGCATCACTAGAAACTCAAAGTGACCATATCGAGTTTTGAATGATGTCTTAGGTATATCATCCTCCCTTATCTTTAACTGATAATAACCAGATCTCAAATCAATCTTGGAGAAGAATCTTGAACCACCGAGTTGATCAAATAACTCATCTATCCTTGGCAAAGTATACTTGTTCTTCACTGTCAACTGGTTCAACTTCTAGTAATCCACACAAAGTCTCAACAAACTATCAGCTTTCTTCGCAAATAAAATAGGAGCACCCCAAGGAGAAGTGCTATTGTGAATAAAGCCCTTGGAAAGCAGATCATCCAACTGTTCTCTTAATTCTTCCATCTCAACAGGTGCCATACGATAAGTTGGAATAGAAACTGGCTGAGCTCCAGGAACTAGTTCAATACAGAACTCGATCTCCCTATCAGGTGGTAACCCTGGTAAGTCTTCAGGAAATACCTCCAAATACTCACACACCACCGGAATCCATAGGTCTTGATCGTCTGTCCTCACCTCGCCATCCATGGTAAACAAGTTCCCATAACACTCAAGTTTCTTTCTTCCACTTAAGCACGCTTTCAAAATAGGATTAAGCTTCAACGGACTCATTCTAGCCTGATAGACAATAGGATGTCCATTACTTGGAAAAAGAGTCACTCGCTTCACACGACAGTCCACAATGGCTCGATACTTCAACAATCAATCTATACCGAGTATCACGTCATACTATCCCATCGGCAACACAATCAAATCGGCAAGAAGCTTCCTATCACCAACCATAACCCGACAAGACTTACACACACTAGACACATCAACCATTCCTCCCAAAGGTGTACCCAACGACAATACATAATCCAAATCAGAAAATTCCAACCCCAATAGTTAAGCAAATAATAAGGATATGAATGAATGGGATACACCAGTATCAAACAAAACATGTGCCCAAGAGTGTGAAAGAAGGATCATACCGTCAACAACACCTCGACCAGTGCGATCCTGAGTGTCGTCTGCCCCAGTAAAAGCATAAGCTTGGCCAGTCACTTTCTTTTCCCTTTATTGCCTCTTCCCTGGCCAGGACGGCTACTGCTGGATCCTAGACCACTACTGCCAAATCCATGCCCACCCTGATTCCCTGAGGCCTGAGGAGTCAGAAAACTTTGAGTAAAACCCTGAGGGTGGTACTGATGCTGATAAGGCTGTAGGGAAGTAAAAGCCTACGAAGCACCCTATGACTGTTGCAAACTTGCTTAAGTGTTTTGATAAGAAACAGAACCTGACTAGCTCCTCTGCGGTCCTCCCTGAGAAAGAGGAGATTTCTGCAGACGGTTGGGACACTCTTTCTTCCGATGACCCAGCTAGCCACAAACGAAATATCCTCCGTAGGGACTAACTCTGCCATCCCCTGAAGAACCACTGCTGTTCGAGCTCCCACTGCTCCGAGTATCCTAGGCTGACCACTACCCCTGGTTCCTTCTAGTGGTTTTCCTGTCATTACCTCTCCGCTGGTTCCTCATGGAATCCAAACTTTCTTCGATGGCCTTTGCCCCCTAGGTAGCCACTGCAATCTCAGGAAGAGTATGGAAAGTCTGGGTACCAATCCTATTGAAAATATTCCGATTCAGACGACTCTTGAACTTGGCAACTCGGTACTTCTCACTAGTACCCGGTTCAAGAGCAACACTTGCCAACTCAGTGAACTTTATCAGGTACTCATTCACTGTTCTGTTACCTTAGATCAACGTCTCAAACTGGTTCACAACTTCATCATGTTGATCCTCATTGGCATACTAGGCCTTGAAAATCCATTCAAAGTCTTCCTAAGTCAAGCCCACTACATCTTGTATCTGTTCCACTACTTCCCACAAACGAATGGCACTCCCTGTCAAATGGGAAATAGCAAACACAGCCTAAAACTCAACCGGAGTACCAAGGGCCCAAAAATGCCTCTCCATCTCACACAACCAAGCAATTTCCATGAGAGCTTCTGGTCTACCATCAAACTGCCCTGCCTGGACACGCATGAACCGTTGGAGATGATTAGCCTGATCCAATTGACATTCCCTTGGAGTAGAAGGCTGATAGTTTGGATTGCTCATCTAGATGAATGCCTGCTGCATTACATCGATTAGATGAGTGAAATCCGGACGAGGAGGTTCAGCACCTGGCTGGTGCCTCAGAACTCTTCTAGGAGGTATCCTTACAAGTCTGAAACAATATGCCAAACTGTGAATGCGATAATGATGAATGCTTGTCATAAAAATCAACTTCAATCTAGTTTAATGGTGATACGTCCGAGCTGTTAAACTCAAAGCTCTGATACCAAAAATTTCTGTCACGACCTATAACCTGGGCAAGTAGTAGAAAGGGAATTTCACAAAGGTGGGAAATTCCTTGATTTATTTGAAAAGTGTGGAAAAAGTTTTAGTTTTTATAAGACGATCTATTTAAATAAAATAATTGGAATTTCATCCCGTAAACTACTCCTATAGTTCATATACACCATTAAACATAGACTGAATAATAATTAAAAATCACGAAGTCAAATATAAGTCCAAGCATCACCACCATCCACAACAAAGGTCAAATATCAGAATGGCAAACATAAGTTCGCAGACCAAATAGAAAGCAGTAATCTTTGTTCAATGCTAACACAAAATACAAATAGTCCAAAGACTACGACAATAAACTCCTATCATTAACAAGAGACGAACTGCAATCCAGATGACCTCTTACTCCTCTTGATCATCAAGATCACACTGGACACCACCTGAGGAGGAATGTAGGGGGCTGAGCATAAAATGCCCAGTAGGAAAAACAATTACCTCGATCGAAAACATTTTAGTGATGGAGAATTCCTGCATAGTTAGTTTAGTCCAAACCATCCATATATATATATAATCCAAACCGGAAATCCATATATATATATAAAGCAGTGTAATCAAAACCATTCAATTCATATGCACATGACACAAATCAACTCATACCCATGAGCTCACATCCTCTCATCTGTGGAAACCTAGGATGATGGTACTAAGTGGCTTGCCTGATACCTAAGCCCATATCCGGAGGGGACACCCATGTATCGCCTACCAAACCTGGAGGGGCAACCGAATTGCCTATGCCTACCAAATGGGAGGTAATCAGAAGTAACAAGACCCCGCGTGAGTTTACGAACTTTCATCGACGGTGGGGCCCGCAGCACCATACTGTAGACCAACGATGCTAACACGGTGCTCATGTATGATCCTATGACACGTGCAATTCAGAACTAAAGTGTGAAAATAATCGTACTCTAGTTTTGAAGTAAAATCCGCATACTAGGTTTTTATAGAAAAACGGGCAGTGTAACGGCCCTATTTGTAATATACCCAAAATAACCTGCACTTAGAAAATTCCCAAAGCAATATAGTATATATCTCATACAACCAATTCCCATCACAGATATTCGAGAAACCAAAAATCACATTTGTTCTTATATGTTGCAGAAATAAGTTTTATTCGAAAACGATATAAAACACAGGTAATTGAATCCCTACCTCGCTCGAATAGCAATACCACGCTATTGAATCCTCAAGGTATTGTTAACGATCGCCCAGAAGGTCAGGAACCAATTCCGAGCTCTCCATCGTCCTCTTGCGAAAAACCAACTTCTCACTGGAGCTTCAGTTCTACAAACGGACCTCTTCACTGAATTCCTAGCACCCAAAATAGCTAGGTTAGACATATAAGTTATCCAATTTGGGTCCGGGCCCACACCGGGCCGATGGCACGTAGAACGAGGCAAATCTCGACCGTCCAATCTCGGATTTCGTGCCGATCACCAAACAACAAAAAATATATATATATATATATCAAATTTCTCCATTTTCCGAATACATTCCAAAAATGAACTCAAAAACACAATCCAACGGCCGGATCAAAAACAACAACCATAAACTCGAAATACCCAAAAATGGCAACGTTCAATTCGGGCAAAATGGGGTTGAGATATATATACCTTGATGATCCTTGCGACGAGACGAATCCAAAGAGACTAGTTAGGGGTCTAATGGTGGCCGGAATCGGCGACGGCGGCCAAAAATCCGATTCGGTCTCTTGGAGATTTTCCGGCGTTACAGGCGACGGCGGCGACCAGGGATGAACGGCGCGGCTTCGGCGTCGCACGGGGAAGCTTCGCCGGTCGGTGGCGCAGTCGGACGACGGCGGTCTGGCGTCGACGGCAGAGAGAGACCCGAGAGAGAGAAAGAGATCTGGGGGGAAGAGAGAGAAGATAGAGAGAGAGAGAAATGAGTGAACAGGCCACGTGGCCTGTTTTGAATGGGGCTGTGCAATTTTTTAAAAAATTGCACATAAGTCTCCAAATTTCAAATCTCTATCAATCTAGTCCCCCAAAAATTACAATTTAGTCTTTTTGCACAAAATTTTTGCAAATTAATCCCTCTAATATTATATCCGGAAAATTGGTAAAATGTCCAAATTACCCTCGAAAATTCTGGATTTTTACACTTTGGCTTTAATTACTCTAGATCTCAAGGTTTATACTAAGACTGACATTTGAGGGGATATCTTTCAATTTATTTAACCAAAGTGTGTAGTGAACTTTAAGGATTTATCATTATTGGAGCAGATTCAAGTTCATTTTACTATTAATTTAACACTATTTTTTTGCAATTGCTGTTGGTCTTTTTCTCTTGAAAACCAAAAGATAAACTGGAATTTTCATCGGAACAAGCTAAATAAAAACCTTAATAAAAAATACATGCATGTGCAGTTATGCTTTGGGAACAAGGAGCGCTATCTGTTTCTTCAGGTTAGGAATCTGTACTCTACTTCAGCAGAATGTAACGTAGAGTAACAATGAGTAGTTATTAAAGCATCAAGATCACATATCTAATAATCATGTCCCAGTTGTGTCCAATCATTCAAAATTCAACTGTCATTTAATAAAAAATTGAGAAAACAAAGTTTAAAAAAAATTGAGAAAGAGTTAATTCGGTTTTAATTTTTCATATTTTAATGATTTGCCGAACTTCGAGTAGTTGGATGTAAACTGGGACATGATTATTTGACAGATACCTTAATAAATTTTTGAAATCACCCATGAATATATTCTCTCTTTTCCGTCCACCAATTTGTGGAATGCTCGAGGTTTGTCATATCCACGGTGTAATAATTTACATAACAAATTTCTTTCCAAGTCTCTATAGGAATCTTTTCTTATCAGTAGTACTTATATTAGGGAGATGCAAAATATCTCATAAATTTCTCAAGGCGAAATTTATTTGACTGACATATACAAATTAAAGGAATTGTGTTATTAAGCCTAGACCACAAAAGTACTATTAATATCTCTGTTTTATTGTCATTACACAAAGAGGGAAAAAAAATTGTTGAATTAAGTTGAGATTAAGCCTAACTCAGTTGATCCATGGCTTGAGGGATGTGTGTGTGCGTTTGGGGGGTCAAAGGTTCAAACCTTAGTTATGTGTGTGTGTGTGTTATTTTTCTTTAAATTTATAGTAAGTGGTAGTCATTAATTAAGCCTCATAAAAAAAAAAAAGTCTAACGTTTTTTTTTCTTTTATTCAAAAAAAAAAATGAGGATTTGTTCGGTAGATGCGAAAAGGTAGACGAAGAATTAAGGTAAAAGCTAACGAGAAAGTCGGATAAAAATGTGATAGGATGGGTTATTAGGTAAGAGAAATTAAATGGAAACGATTTTGGGAGAGAGAATATGCACATATGACGCAACAGATTACTAGATTTCGCTCTAACTTGCATTCTCACAAGGAGACTATAAATAAGTAAAATTCTCAAAGAGAATTTAAAAGAAAAAACTAAGATATGATTGAAGATTGGATGATTACAACTCTAACCAATAAAGACTATTTATATAAGTTTAGAATTAATCTAAACCATCCAATAAAATAATTCTAAGAAACTTACAACCATACACCTAGCACTTACTAACCAAATACACTTAAATAAATAAATTATTCACCTAATACACTTAAAATAAACAAATTATTCACCTAACACACTTCAAATAAATAAGCTAAATAATCTAACACATTTTAAATAAATAAGTCTATAATAGTTCACACACAAAAGCAATCTACCCACCAATGGAATGTTCATTAGATTGAGTTTTGGAATTTTGAGCCTTGGCTTTGGATCATAGATGTTTGTAGGCTGTTGTATCAACATAAGTCCACCATCCATTTATTTAATCTCTTGGATAAAATTTACAATGAAAATGTAGGGAAAATATGAACATATAATCTATCTTAAGAGCCAGTTTGATTTAGCTTCTTAACAAACTAAAATTACTTTTCGAATAATCTGTGTGCCAAAAGGTGTTTGATAAAAAATTAAAAATCAGATTACTCAATAATTTTTGACAAAGTTACAGTCAAAAGTTAAAGCTAGCCTAAGGTAGTTTTGACTTTTAGATTATGCAAGAATCTGTACTATCTTTTAATAAATAAATCTAATAGTTAAAATACCCTAACTTAAAAATAAAACTGCCACACATTTAATTAAATTAATTTTCATATCAATTTTTTTAAAAAATATTAATATATTTAAATTATAATTGACTAAAATACTCTTCATATTAAAGTAACCAAATTGATTCTTTATTGAAATTTTAAATTCAAATGAAAATAACATAAACTAAAATAAATTTAATTTAGTAACTAATTTAATTGAGTTTATTTTTATATCAATTTTTTTAAAAGTATTAATATCTTTAGTATATACAAATATGCATAATTGTAAAAAATATTAATAAGCTCTTTCTATAAATATGCATAGTTGTATAATAATATTTATTTTAGTCATTTTATATTTGCACAAGAATTTAGTCATGCGGTTTACCAAACACTTTAATACAGGTTTTTTAAGTCACAACACTTTAAAATTATAGTTTACTAAACGTTCTGCTACAGCAAATTTTTCTTTGAGTACAACTAAATGTATTTTCCTTAAAATTTATAGCTCTACCAAACTGGCCCAAAGAAGAGTTTCACTTTTAAGAGTATAACAAAAGTTATTGCATCGATATGGATAAACTACTAATTTATTATATAGATTAGATTAAAAAAAATGGCTCTATTGCCACACTTTTTTTTTTCTCCCACACTTTACTTGTAGCACTTGTCTTAATATGAAAATGTGAAAATTTTGTTTTTCCATATAATTTTAGACTCCCAATTATTGTTCATTAACAATTTTGGAAAATTTTCTTATCTAATAAATATTTAATTTAAATGTGTTTCTTATCAAATGAACTAACACAAGATGTTAAATTCTAGGGCTTTTATGAGAAAAATTAAGAAATCTAGATATTGTTAAATCTTTTGATTTCTTACTATGTTACCATAGATTCGATTTATATATTGAATCAAATACATTTTTATTGGTAGCAAAAAAACATAAAAATAATTAAATTAGAGAAAGTAATACATGAGTGATAATAGTCTAATGAAAGATGGTAAAAATCCCAATTATTATCCCAAATTTTTAAGCAAATACTCGTTTAATTAGGTGATTACCCGTTTCTTAAATACCTATTTTACGTACCCTCTTTTTGTAATGAACTACCTAAATTAGTCTTAAAATTTAAACGTGAAAACAAGCATCTCTTTCTTTCTTCCGTGTCATTGTCTCATCTCCTCTCTCCCTACTAATCATCATTGCAGAACTCGACCTATAATCGATTTGGTGGATGACGCGCATGAGCTTCGTTGGAGAAATTGGCGTAGAATCAGTTTCATCGTCAATTCTCCGGATCTTCGTTGCAGAACTCGACTTGGAATCAGCTTTGTAATCGATTTGCTAGAGAATGTGATTGACACCATTATTGAACTCAAATTCAATTTATGGTAGAGAATGTGTTAAAATTAGTGAGATTTTTCCAATTCTAAATGATTGATTGCAAATAAAAATATTTTTGTTTACGTTTTCTCAAATTATAGATCTAAGAACTCCTTTTTTTTTCTGTTTTAGTTTTTAAATTAATACTCAAAATTATTTTGTATATCTTGAAATAATATGATGCTATAGTGAAAGTTATGTCGAAGGTGTAAAATCTCGTTTTTATCAAGGGTAAAAGGGTCATTTGACCAAAAAAATTTATATATATATATTCATCTGTTTCTCTCTCTCTCGTCCTCTCCCCCGACTCACTCTCACCCTCTCGTCTCTCTCTCGTCGCACGGCCGAACTGACAACAAGAGGACCAGCCGCCGCTGGCCTTCGTCGCGCCCCGCCACCGAGCCCAGACGACGCACGCCCCTCAGCCAAGTCGATTTCAAAAGCTCAAAGGCCGCCGGACTGCCGCGTTGCCGAGGAGGAGCAAAGCTTAGCCGCGGGTTCCGTCACTCGCAGGCGAGCATTCCGGTGACGAAAATTCACGAAACCGGTGGCATTCGAATCCTCTCGTTGTGGGTTTTCTCCTGGTATATATTTCACAATCCTATTTTGTCTAGATTAAAAGTTACAATTTTGGTGTATTTTTTAGTTTCGAATTTTAGTTTTCGATCTGACCATTAGATTTCATTTTTGTTGTCATTTTTGGAATGTACTCGGAAAATAGAGAAGTTTGATATATATATATATATATATTGTCTATATTTGGTTATCGGTATGAAAAACCATATCTAACAGCTTAGATTTTGTCTCGTTTTGCATGACACCAGTCCGGTGTCAGTCTGGATCCGAATTGGTCGAATCATATGTTTAATCTAGCTATTTTGGGTGCTAGGAGTTCGATAAAGAGGTTTGTTTGTTGATTCAAAGTTAAGGAGTTGATTTTTCACAAGTGAGTGATCGAAGGCCTAAAATTGGTTCCCGACCCTCCGAGTGATCGTTCAACGGCACTTTGAGGACCCATTGGCGTGATATCACTAATCTAGTGAGGTAGAGGTTCAATTACCAAGTTTTTATCCTTATTTTGATAATAATGTGCATTATGACCTATTTCTTAAAATTGTCGATGTAAAAATCCAGTTTCTTTAAGGGCAAAATGGTCTTTTGACCAGATTTTTTTTTAAAAAAAAAAATTATATATATATATCTTCTCTCTCTCCTCCCTCACGTTCCCCCCCCACAGATCACTCTCTCTCTCCCTCTTCTCTCC
>JXTB01000122.1:818727-838221 GCA_002914805.1 Parasponia andersonii
TTTGATGGTGTATACGAACTGTGAGAGTGGTTCATGGGATGGAATTCCGATTATTTTATTTAAATGGACTGTTTTTATAAAAACTAGAACTTTTGATACTTTTCAAATAAATTAAGGAATTTCCTACCTTTGTGAAATTCCCCTTCTGCCACTAGCCCGGGTTTTGGGTCGTGACAGTCGATCTTAATAGATTTAATTAGTTTGATTGGATAATTAATAAGATTGCGAATAACTGAGATATATTGGATTGTTCTGGGATTGGATTGTATGGTTTTTATGCAGGTTTAAAATTTTGGTTTTGGGAAACTACAACCGTTATGCTGCCCGATTTTCTGTAAATCCCATAATAATACCAAATGAGTATCAAAACATAATTTCTTAAAATACTTGATGCATGGTTATTACACACTCTATGACATGTTGTACCTACTATAAGATCACGTACTTGAGTTCCCTTTTAGCATTATGGTATTTAGATCATTGGTGAATTGCTACAGCGCTAGGTGAGAGACCTAGGCCCCTGCGCAGGATTTGCTGACACACTTCCGGGTGGTATTAGGATGCTGGATACCTCTGTTACAGAGGTATTACAGGACCATGATGAGAGAATGAGAGCTTATGTATATACTTGTACTTAGTTGATTTATGATATGTACAATAATGAACATGATTACTTATGATTTTGATTACTTTGTAAACTTATTTTATAAATAGATCTTTGGAAAGTTGCTAACCATGCAGGTTTGAAAAGTTGCATTCATATCAAAAAAGGTAATTGAAATTCCTACTGAGTATGTGAATGCTCCCCCCCTTTTTTTCCCTTCTCAGATGATTTACAGTGTGACTTGGGCAACTCTGGGGTGGAGTAATCTAAGAAGAAGTTTATCCTAATTCTGTGGTTGGTAATTACTTAGATACTCACCTTGTATTTGTAATAATATTTAAGGCTCATACTTTGGATTTAGCCTGTATCATCTATGATGCCTACTGGTGATGACGATGTGATGCATATTTATGTTTTATTACTATTATTAACAGTTTATGTCTAGTTGTGATCACAAACTATAGGAATGTATAATTTGAACTATTTTTTAAACTAGTTGCCGTCTTTTTTGAAGAATTGCAGTTTCTAAAATTTTCTAAAATAAATTATAAATATCCACTTGTGAAATTCCTTTTCTGCCACTGGCGCGGGGTTTGGGTCATGACAGAATGTGGCTACAAAAGTAAAAAAATTGTTTATAGTTAATTTTGTCAAATAGAAGTTGAAATATTGTGTTTACAGTTAAGTTGAAATAAATTTTGTTATATTTATTCTGATGTATTACATATCTGTCATTTCTTCTTTGTTGTAGAGTTTGTGATGCTACAGTAAAAGTTCCAATTGCAATATATTCATGGATTTGAAAAAATTTAATAACTTGCTAAAAAATGAGCCAAATGCTTATAGTTAGTTCTTAAGAAATAGAGATTGAAAAGTGTATTTATCGTTATTGAATAAAGAAAAAAAGAAAAATGAAGGCAGTTATTTACATTTAAGTCTATGGAATTAGAGGTTGAAGCAGGTGTTTAAAGTTATTGAAAAAAATACAAATTCAACCCATTATAAACAGGTTATGTTCTTTTCAAATGTAATCAACTAATAATGAACCAAATTATTTATAATTAATTCTTTCGAAATAGAGATTGGAACAAGGTGTTAAAAAAGAAAGAGAAAGCGAGTTGTTTACATTTAAATATGTGGAAATATAGATTGAAACAAGGAGTTTACAATTATTGAAAAAAAAAAAAAAAGAAAGAAAGCCAGTTGTTTAAATTTACGTTTGTGGAAATAGAGGTTAAAACAAGGTGTTTACAGTTATTACAAAATGGTATAATAACTCTATACTAAAAGAAACATATAGCTGGAGATAAAATCATCAAAGAGAGGAAAAAGATTGAATGTAATGAAGAGAATTAAGGGAACTAGACAGAGGGCGGGAGGGTGAATAGAGACTAGACCCTCTAGAAAGAAACAAATTAAGTTAAGGAAATTGGCCTAAAGGCAAAATTGGTCAAAACACTTTAAAAATGAGTATCAATTTATTAGACAAAATAAAAACGGATAATTTGGATATACCTAGCCCAAAATGAGGCACTAGGTTCAATTTCCACCAAATTTTTAACATGGACATATGTGATATGTAACTTGACACTATTCAAATGGTGTATTACAATTAGAGCTGCAAATATGAGTTGTCCAACCTAGTCCGTTTGGGCATAAAAGGAGATTCAAGCTGAGCCCAGATTAGTAGCAAACCAGTCTGGCCCGAAAATCTAAAAATGAGGCTTGACTCGACCCTATAACCCAGTAGTTAAATATCGGATTAGGCCAAAATCAGACCAAACCGGATTGAGTCTGCTAGGTATTATTTTGTAAAAATAATATTTTTTAATAATAATTACAAAAATGATAAAAAAAAATTTGAAACAAAAATTGGAAAAACCGAGCCAAATTGGGCTAGCTTGGTTGGCTCACTACCTCAGCCTAGCTTGACTCAGCCTTAGGATCGAGTCAGGTTTGGCCCGTGAATAGTGTCGAGCTTGGCTGAGCATTGGCCAATTTGTGGGTCATGAGCTAGCCCGACCTATATTTGCAGCTCTAATTAGTACTTAAGTCACAAAAATTTTGTAACATTTTACCAATTGAATAATGACAACTCTCATTATAACATATATTGGTATTAAAAAGTGTGTATAATGTATTATTCATAATACAATATATATTAGGGTAACTAGGGAGGAGATAGATAAAAAGGAAAAGTGAGTGAACAAATTAATGGATATGGAGTTTTCATAAAAGGAGAATATTTAGATGAAATATATTGAGAAATAACTAATTTCTACTTTTCTAGTTATGATTACTTTTATGGATTTTTTTGGAGTCATTTTGCCTAAGGCTATTTTTGTAATATTTTTTTTCAAAAGTGTGACAACATATCCATTCTTAAACCAATCCATTTCAACAAAAGTAAATATTTACTACACAAATCCATCCTTTTTTACTTTTAAAAGGGTGACAATAGATCCATTCTTAACACCAACACTGTTAAAATTCAAAAGAACTACATAGATACCTTTAAAATTAACTAAGTTTGATAAAAAGTAAATTAAGTGCTAAAATAAATTAATTATATAGTCAAATGATAAAAATTTTATTAATATTCTTAGTCCTTTTATATCCATAGAGGTGTCACTATGATTTTCATATAACTTAATAATAGATCTCAAAAAATTAAGAGCAACTCAAAGAAGCGTGTATATATATATATATATATATATATATATATATATATATATATATATATATATATATATATATATATATATATATATTGGCATGCCCCACACTTGAGGATGTGCACCGTATACCCATAAGGCAAAGTCCCATAAGCATGAAGAATATTTTTCTATAAACTAATATAATTAAGAATATTTAGTTTCCAATAAATACCAATGTATAACATAAAATCCAATAACTCTTATAAAGTCTTCAAATATTCAAAATAAATACTATACAATAAAAGCCAAAATTTAATAAATTCAAGATGATCAACCTTCCGAGTCTTTATATTTTCTCAATCGAGATGAAGAAATTCCTCTCTTTGAACCATAAACCTTAATTACTACTAAATAAGTTTCCTTTGTGAGCTTATTAACTGATAATCTTTAAAACCTAAGAGGGAAAAATAAAAGGGTGAACTAGAAGTCCAGTAAGTAACCAGTAACCTTAACTAGTTGGATCAAGCATATATAAAACAAAATCATTAACAAATATTATTCAAAACATATTTGGTTTCAGAAATCAATACTTTTGAAAATATTCAAATCAAGTTGTTTAGTAAATAATTTGACAAAACAAGTAATAAGTTTCTAAATCTCTCTTTTTGAATCTATTTTAGTAAATAATAATTTCAATTATATTTCTTTCCAATTTTTGGTGACTATGGTCATACTTAACCTCTTTGACTAAGTTTGAATTTGCCACAAATATTTAACCAAATAATTAGGTCAGTACTATCCATTTATAACCCTTGTAGATTGGGTCTACGTACATAGTCACTGAAGAGAGTTTCAAAATACTTATTTGCAATAACGAATCATAAATAATTTTACTTTCACCTCAATATAATATTGTAGTCATTCTAAAATAATTTTTGTGTAACCACATTCAATAGTAATTCATATACTTGATCTATAATTTAGTATAAAACATAGAATCATATTATTTTTCACAAAAATTACGTTATTTCAATAAAACTGATTTCTTTCAATAAATAGTCTTATTTCGAAAATAAAATTTTACTTGAAATTATATTTTAAAGAAAATAATTATAAACATGATTCTATTAGAAATAATAAAACAATAAAACATTTATCTTTTAGAAAAGGAAAACTACTAGAAAAGATCAAAAGTTACTTACCTCATTCGCTTTGCCTATTTAACTAAATCAATCAACATAATCTCTCAAATACCTATTATAATACAAATCAAATATAAGTATCACAATAATAAAATCATATTCTAATTATACTAAAAATATTGACTACTTGCTACTGATGCATTTTCTATCATCAACTTCATAGTTATTCTCAATAATGACAATTTTTCACGATTCATAATAATTCTAATATTTCTCTAAAAATTATCAAACTTAAGAGACCTGTTCTACAAGTCACAAGGATCCTACTAGTACCAAAAATATGATTATAAGGTCTATAGGTAAGTCCTATAAAGGCCTAAAAACCGCTGCCACGTTTTGCTAAATGTATCCAAAATTTCAGATTTTTCTAGATTCGTAATATTTATTCTAATTAGTTATAACTCTCTGGTTATAAGTCCGTTTTTGTAAAATTATATACCATTAGAAAGATGATTTAATATGCGTTCCAATCATATCAAATATGACCTAATCAGACTAGTAAATTTCCCTGAAAGACTTGTCAGATCCTCTATTGTATTTTTACATTTTAGCCAAAAGCTCATAAATTCATATCTTTCTATTTATCTAATCGAATCACTCAAAATTTGTCTTGTCTAAATCATAACATCAATAGGTTTCATCTTCTATTAGATATTTCCTCAATTTTACACATAATTTATGAGCAATTCAAAACCCTAGCTGTAGAAATTCAATCTCAATCTTAAAATCAAACTAAAATATAAATTTTAATTAGTTAAGATTTTATTACCCTAAGTGTGAGTCTCAATAACCCATGACAATAATCTTCACCGTCTCCTTTTCTTAAACGTATAGTCTCCACTCTCTCTCTATTTTTTTTTTCTTTCTACAGAGTGTATGTATAAATTGAGTAGATTATTAGTCTTAAGATTTCTTAAAGGAGCTATTGTTGAATTACTAATATAACCCTAAATAATATCTAATAGGTAAGAGCTCTTTTATCTTTTCTTTTTATCTTTATCTTATATATAAAATATAAACCTTTTTTTTTTAAGAACGGGTTGTCAAATTTATATATATATAAATATATACATACTTCATCATTTTTTTTTTTACATTTTTCTGTTTTCCTGTATATCCTTCCTTCCTAACGATTAATAGTAAACTTAAACGAGAAATGTGGCATAATAGCAGGCTACTCTGGCCGTTCTCAAATTTTGTAACACGTTTGAACCACAACAACAATCTCGAAGGGCCTTACCCAGAGCCAATACAAGCTATAAATAATTTATAACAAAATTAAATTAAATACAATCTCAAACTACGCATGTCTTTTACACTGCAAACATTTTTTTTTAAATTATTATTGGTAATGAGAAACAAGAGAAGTTACAAAACGATGTGATAGAAAACACAACACAAAAGATGACATCAGACCTTGCCGAAGTACAAATTAAAACATATTCATAGGAAAGGGAATAAATATATTATCCTTTAATGATGGCAAACAAGGTCTGTAGAAAGGTAAGAATGTGCGCCACAGACGCAGCAATGACTGAAATAAGTGCCCACGGGTGTTTGAAATAGTCACGCGTAAGCACTCTTCGATTCTTAGGCCAACAGCGTCTGCAATATTCGTTCACTTCAGTAGTGAGCTTGTGATAATAGTTTACCTTGAAGAAAATGTCAAAGTAAAGTTTGCTGAAGAGTCCGGCGGCGTCTTCAATACTTAACCAGTTGATAATGGCATTACTCTTTTCAAGTATCTGAATATTCGTGTTAGTGTCGATGAGGTTGTCCAATAGAACAATGTAAGAAGTGACTATGGGTTCATAATTTGGGCAACACTGCTCCAAGCTGATGAGGTTTCGGAACACGGTTTCTGTGGTCTCTTGAATGCCTTCCTTCTTGCAGAATCTGATGTCCAAGAGGGATGTTGATCCAGAGTTCATCCGGAAGTTGATTCCGGAGTCCGTAAGACTTGTAGCTGAAGCCATAGGCTCCCACTGAATACTTTTTTGTTCTCTTATACTAGAATTCGAAATCAATAAATTCCTCAACAGATCAAGAATGTGTTTGCTTGTTGTCAGATTAGTATTATTTGAAAGAAAGACATTCAATAGAAGGTTTTGTGATTTGGAAAATGTCACCAAAGAAGTCAATGACAAGTTCAATAAGGGGTTTCGCGTCTATGGACGTAGTTTTGGTCAGCTTAAACAAAATGTCAAGCACCAGCCAAGGTATTTGGTTCTCCAGCAATATCAGGTCGTGACGTAGAAATTGGAGCAGACAAGACATGGTAAATATCGGGTCGCCTTCTTCTTTAAGATCTTCATTTGATTTCTTGCGGAAAAGCTCTATGATGAAGCAAAGATCAAGCACCAAAACCTCTACGAATTTATCCTCTTTCATAACAATCGGTCCGGCGTAATACTCAAGAGCCTCTTTCTGAACATCGCTGATAGCTTTGGTGAGATTTCATAACACTTTGCCTGGACTAGTTGGATTTGGATGAGTCTTTGAAAGACGAGAAATAAGTTCAAGCATATATTTGGATTTGATCTTTTCTGTGGATTTCAGTTGGTCCTTGTCATTGTGGAAGGGACCAAAGGAAAATGCACTGAGTGTATAAGCATTTTTATTATGTCTGGAGAGTATGGTAGGGATTTTGAAGATGCTGCAGTGAGGCGGCATGACCATATTACTAGACATCCTTCTTTGCAAGTTACTTATCAATGACTCAACATCAATAATTTCATGATCTCCTTCAGCATCTGCCATTTTATTATATCTTGGTAATTATTGACGAAGGTTTCGTCAACAACGAATTTAGAAAATTACAAGATGTGGCTTGTGTATAAAAAAAGTTGATAAAACAAAGTAAATAAGGAGACAAGAATTTTATAATGGTTCAGCTTCAAAAAAGATGAGCTTACATCTACTGTTCTTCACTATTTTCTAGAGAATTATAAGAGTTTCTCTAATTCTCAATATGAAAGCAAATAGAGAATTACAAAAAAAGTGGAAAGTAAAGTGATTGTAAGATGACTGTGAGATAAAAAATTATGAGACTGAACCCGTTTTATATAGGTGAGGGTGGTTTTAGGTTTTCCAATTTTGTGAATAGGAAATTACATAATAAAATATAATTAATATTGAGATTGAGTGACTACACAATAATAGATAATTATCTGCTCTTCAATTAGCTAATTGTCTTTTTTGGGGATTACGTAGGCCAACTATTTGTGGTGGTAAAAAACTACACAACAATAGCCCCCCAATTTTTAATGCGTCCTTGACTTATTGAAAGTTTTATTCGATAAAATAGTTGACCGCATGCCATCATGATCAATAGTTCTCGCTCAAGTCTTCAACTGAACTTGTTGTAAGTTCTCTTGATTCTTCTTTGTCGATGTCGATGATTGAGTTGATAGATATAAAGTAGTGATCAAATACCACTACCATACTCTTATTGACATCTCTTTTTCGTAGATAAATGAGTTAATTTTTTGTGAGTATAATAAGGAAGTACTATTAATATAATGAAAAATGTCACTTCTCCAATAGCAAGAGTAAAAGTGAAGTATACGACTAAAAAGTGATCTCATTAATCTTTCATAGAAACTTATGGAAAAGTAGGAAACGCTTAATAATCATGTCGTTGTCGATGTGACTATTTACTAGTAGAGCATTGAAGAGGTTGTAAAGTCTTTTAAAGAAGATTTTTTCTCAACCATAAATTCATGATAATACTCGTGTTGAAGAACTATGCTTCTTATTCTAAAAGTCTCGATCTAGACATGATACTTTTTCGTTGAAATACTTAAGGCGGTCAACGAAGTCGCCAAGAAATAAAATAAGGTATGCTACCTTAAAGACATAGTTGATGACACCTACGTCGTTGAAGAGTAACTCGTAGTAGTTGAATTAGTGAATGACATGAACTCCTTTTATGCTTTTTAGTAATTTAAAAGAGTGTCATATTTCAAATTTTTTTGCAAAATGTTAGAAAATTTAAAAAATACTGAAAGTAAACAAATATGTAAAAAATACTCGACCCTTTGCTTCATAAAATAAGAATCGAGATATTCCACAGGATAGATCTGTAGCTTGTTATTCAATTAAATAATAGGAATTGTTAGACCACCTTGCATATTAACTTGACATTCCATGTTCAGAAATCTTCCATAAGGTATAATCTTATATGAATTGTTAGTTCATTCTAAAGATTCAAAATTCTATGTCATATTGATAACTTAAAAATAAGTTAGATCGATCTTTAGGCTCTTGTGATTCGAATCCAATAATTTAAACCGAGGTTTAAGTAGTAGGATGGGTTAGGTCACTTATGAAAAATAATGAGCGTGAGTGATGCCAACTTAATATTTGTTTTCCAAAAGTTCCAAGGCAAAATAGGGTTTATAGCAAAATATCATATCAAACCATGGGCATTTTGCTTAGTAATTTGTTTGTTCGAGGAGGGATATCACATAATACGACATGCTATGGCATGAAGTGAGGAGAAAATCTTAAGATTTTAAGAAATTTTAGAAATTCAGCAATCCAAAATTTCGATCCCTCTAAATGAACGTTTGCATAGTCCCTTAGGAATCGAGTAAGAGATAACGATCTGATCCCACTGCCCTCCGAGTTTTATGGTATTTAAAGATGGCCACAAAACTATAAAAGACAAACTAATAGAATAAGACATATCAAGATGATAAATTGAAGGAATAATACCGTTTATTGATCAATTCAAATGATGAATAATCCTCCCAGTTTTATGGTATTGCAATAACTACCATAAAACTGTAAATAGATAATGCATAAGCAGACAGATTGCAAGAAGAAAATGCATACGCTTTTATTGATGGAGTCATTGAAATATATGAAGATACCCCACGAGCTAATAGTCACATAATAGTCAATACTAGATAAAGAGACTTGAGAAGAATTATTGATAGTAGCGATGCAAATTCATATAGTATGAAGAACTTGTACTTGGGGAGATCGAATATGATAGAGCTCAAATATGGAGAGCTCAATGATTGAGTAGAGATCTTGTCGAGGTTTTTCGAAACCGAGTGGACAATCTCATCTAGGTCGAAGATAATAAATTCGAATATAGTTGAGAGCTTGCATAGTAGAAATCTCAATGATCTAGAGATCTTGAAGGTTTGAGGAATAGAGTGAAGATCTCGTTGAGATCAAAGATAGTAAGGAGCTCGAATATAATAGAGAGCTCATATATAATAAAGAAGCTTGAATATGAAGAGCTCAAGGACTGAATAGAGATCTTGTCGAGGTATGATCAACTGAATAAAGATCTTATCGAAGTCACATAGTTGTATTCATTCAATTTTTAGTCTGTGAGATCTTGACCTTTAATCGTAGTGCGAGGTCGAAAATTGATGTCGAATTGACTTAGTTCAACTGCCCACTTGAGAAATTATCTTGACACTTTAGGCTTTTGCAAAACCTGTTCAATCGAAAGTTTGTAAAAATCTTAATAGAGTGTGTATGGAAATATGGTCGAAGCTTCTAGATACGATGACAAGTGTTAGGGTTAATTTCTCTATCTCTGGATATCTCATTTCAGCATAGATTAATCTTTTACTTTTATAATACACAGTTCACTGTATATCTTCTTCTTCCAAAATTAATGCAGATTTTATCACATATTTAGAAACAAAGAGGTACAAGTACAACTTTTCCCTCGACTTTGGCTTCAACAAGAGTAGAGGAGAACCCAAGTATTTCTTCAAATCTTAGAATGCATGCTTGCACTTCTCGGTCTGCTCAAACTTTTTCAATCGCTTCAGAACTTTGAAGAATAGTTGGCATTTGTTGGTTGATCTTGATACAAATTGACTCAGTGCAACCACTCTTCTTGCCAAGCTCTGTATATTTTTCAATTTACGAGGTGACTGCATATCAATCAATGCTTGGATCTTTTAAAGATTAACTTCGATATCTCGCTGAATGACCATGGATCAAAAACATTTCCCAGACCTTATACTAAACTCACATTTCTGTGGATTCAGCTTCATCTGATATTTTTGAAGAATTTAGAACATCTCTTCAAGATGTTTGACATGATTTTTAGCTTTCTTTGACTTCACTAATATTTCATCAACATAAACCTCCATCGTCCTGCCTAGTATACTACCACAACTGCCCTTTTTTCATTAACCTTTCGATCTCATCTTTCAGAGTGTAGCAGTTGTTGGTGTGGTGTCCAATGTCATTATGATATCAAAAATCTTATTAGGATCATGTTTTTCCCTATCCCTCCTCATCGGCCTCAGTTGATGATACTGCTCTTGCTGATTTGTGGTTGTATTAATATGATCTATGGGTATACTCAGCTCGATATAGTTGTTGAATCATAGGGGAGCCCTTAGACTCTCTTACTTCTTTGGCTCAGGCTACTTTTCAGCTGATTACTCGTTTTTCCTCTTTTTCGACTTCTTGTTATTATTGTTGACTGTTGTGGTCGTATCTTTGGTTGTATCTTTTCCTCCTTCATCTTATGAAGATTTTTTCGAGAAGATTCCACCCTTATATGTCGACCAACTCTCTGGTACAAGTCTTTGAGAGTCCTACATTCTTGCTCTAACAACTTCTCCCAGAGTTTAGTCTCTGGTCACACTCCAAGCATCATTAGAGTTAAGACTCCTTCTTTAGGTGGGTTGTTGACCTTAGCCAGCTCTGAGATAAAGCGATTAAGGTAAGTTTGCAAGGTTTCCTTTGGACCTTGTCGAATAGTAGATAGACTGATTAATAGGACAGTTAAGTTCTTTGCAGCCTAGAATAATCTCAAGAATGCGGTTTAAAGCTATTGCCAGGACGAGATTGAACTAAGTTGAAGTCCTCAGAACCACTTCTTTGCTATACCTATGAGGGTTACAACAAAGCACCTACAACGTGTAAGGTCATCGACCCAGTGAAGCTCTATCAAGTCATTGAAGTGATCCATATAGTCATGTAGATCCGATTTCTCATCAAAAGTGTTTATAGTGGAAAGTTTGAATTCAACAGGAAATGCAACAACTTGAACTTCTTCATTGAATAACGACTGACGATATTTATTCGCGAGTTCATCATCCCATCTAGCAAGTGCATCTAATGCAATCTTCAGATTATAAACATCAATATTAAGAGGAAACTTATTGTCTCTTACTAGTGGTAGAGGTGGTCTTTGGTCGCTATTATCACAACATAAGACAAGTTGATTAGAAAGGGTTTGCAACGACCTTTGTGAAGATTCCACTAAAATAGTTCAATATGATGGAGTTTGGTCATTATGATGCAATAATGATTGTTCATGACTACCTCTTTGACGTTGCTAATCCAGATGTTGTCTTAGGTCTGTAGAGTTTTGCCTTGCCTCCTTGCTAATTCTTTTGGAGACACTTCGCGATTGACGATTCTACTCGTTGCTTAGACAATCACGATTGATGGGAGTTCTCCTAGAGGATTCTCCATGATCGCGATCTGTGCTTGAAATCTCGGTGCTAGATTCTTAGGACAAGTCTGAGAATGCCTTTTCCTTTAGAGATGCTATCTACATGACGCTCTTATAAGGTTCTATGTTGGTCACGATTTATTGCCTCCTGGATCTGAATTCCTCTTACCGGTTGTCAAACAAGACGATCTCTAGGATGTTCGTGCTGTGGTGGAGTCACTATCTGTCCTTCAACAAGTCACCGTAGAGAGTCATTATTCTAATTAGTGATTTGCTGAAGGTTCATAGGAGCATCCTCCATGCGATCTTATCTCTGAACAATATTCTCTAGTGCGGTCGCGGAAGGTTGACCCTGAGTGAGATCGACCTGCGTAAAAACAGTGCTTTGGGGTTGATTTTGGCTAATTTTAGCATTTTGGTAGTGTTCCTAGTATTTGTCATTGTTGAAGAAGTGAAATTGTCAAGCTTTTGCTGGAATAACCCTCCTTGTAGTGCCAATTGTTGATAGAGGTTTTATCAACAACGAATTTAGAAAATTGTAAGATATAGTTTGTGTGTGAAAATGGTTGATAAAACTAAATAAATAAGGAGACAAAAATTTTATAATGGTTCAGCCCTAAAAAAGATGAGCTTACATCCATTGTTCTTCACTATTTTCTAGAGAATTACAAGAGTTTCTTTAAGTCTCAAGGTAAGAGTAAAAAGAGAATTACAGAGAAAATGTATAGTGAAGTGATTGTAGATGATTGTGAGATGAAAAATTATGAGATTAAGCCCCCTTTATATAGTTGAGGGTAGTTTTAGGTTTTCTAATTTTGTGAATAGGAAATTACATAATAAAATATAATATAATATTGAGATTGAGTGACTACACAATAATAGATAAATATCTGCTCTTCAATTAGCTAGTTGTCTTTTTGAAGAATTAAGCAGGTCAACTATTAGTAGTAGGAAAATATCACACAACAGTAATTATAACCTTCCTTCCATTGAGAAAATAAGAAAAAAAGAAAAAGCCAAGTATGAAATTATGTCTATATGTTGATCTTTAATGCTAAAGAATTATGGAGTTCGTTTTTTGGCGCAGTAAGATAACACAAATAACAAAATTGAAACAAAAAATAAAAAATAGTAAGTATATGTAAGAAGCAAATCCTGAGTTGGAATATGAAAAATCATACCTATAATGGCAACCTCTTAAATTGAACAGGGCTTTTGTGGATACTAATACCGCTTCTACTAGCATATACCAAGTGCAGCTATTGGCTTTAATGTATGGTTATAGGTCCAGTTACCTTTATATAAATTAGGTATGGAATATTTTCAATTTTTTTAACCATTTAATAATGTTAATAAAGTCCAACTTCAATGATCTAATCAAATAGCAACTTACTTTATTACTAATTGCTATTTACTTTTGCATCTTTTCTATTTCTTTTGAAAATAAAAGAGCTATAGGATTAAGAGGTGATTTCTGAAGGAAAAAGAAAAAGAAACAAAAAAATTCATAGTAAGGTTGGAGTGTAAAGAGTACATTGTTGAGTTAGATTGCTAAGATGCCTCTTTGGCTTTATTCTATATCTCAAAGCTTTGAAATAAGACGGACATTTGAAGATTTGATTCTTGTTATGGGGCCAAAGAGTTTAACTTTGATCCACAACTAAACAGAGTAATTTGGTTTATACTGCATTTCACCATTATTGGTAACTTGATCACTTTCTACGGGGCAGAATCCGGTTGGTCCTCTCTGTTTTTTCACAGAAACGAAATGTGTAGGCAAAATAATCAATACTGCAAAGAGCAACAATATAAATAATTGAAAAATCATACAAAAAAACAAAACGTGATATCAATTGAAAAGGCAAACTAATAGTACACTCATTTTATCTTTAGTTTTCCCATTTGGTATTTATAACACTGAACGGTATTATAGATACTTGTCGACACAACAAAGTACAAAAGATACACTCTCCAAAAGAGATAATTTACTTTCTCCAACTTCTTGTGTAAGGAAAAACAACAGATGATACAAAACTATTTTATAGAAAACATAAACACAAAAAACAAAAATAATATCACACCTCGACAGGTACAGATGACAACACCATTTCTTAGAAAATGGAATAAGTGCTACATTATGCTTTCATGGTGTACAAGGTCTGTAAGAAGGTAAGAGCGAGTGCGACGAAGGCAGCGATGACTGAAATACTTGCCCACGGGTGTCTAAAATAGTCACGCTTAAGCACTCTTCGATATGTATTCCAACTCTTTTTACAATACTTGTTCACTTCAGTAGTAAGCTCGTAATAGTAGTTTTCCTTCACATAAGTATCAATGTAAAGTCTATTGAATAATTTGGTAGCATCGTCATTATTCAACCAGTTAACGATGACCTTTCTCTTGTCAAGAAGTTGAATATCGTCGTTGTTGTCGATGAGATTGTCCAAGAGAACAGCATAACAAGTGATAATGGGTTTGTAATTCGGGCAACACTGCTCCAAGCTAATGAGGTTTCGGAACACAGTTTCTGTGGTCTCTTGAATAAGCAGAGGTGGAATCGCCATGACACCTCCTTTGGGGAAGAATTTTATGTCCAAGATGGATTCTGATGCAACGTCCTTCTTGAATGTGATGCCAGAGGCCCGGAGATTTGTAGCTGATCGTATATGCTCCCACTCATTATTGCTTCTTTTGTTTATTGTATCAGAATTCAAAACCAATGAATTCCTCAGCAGATCAAGAATGTGTTTGGTTCCTTGATTCTGAGTAATAGAAAGGTTACTTTGAACGTTACCCACGTTTGGTTTTTCCTTTTTCAAAAGGCTTGGAAAGAATTCAAGGGCCAGTTGAACAAGGGGCTTCTTGTGTATGGATTTCATTTCGGTCAGGTCAAACAAAATGTCAAGCACAAGCCAAGGTATTTGGTTCTCGAGCAATACCAGGTCATGGTGTAGAAACTGGAGCAGGCAAGACATGGTGAATATTGGGTCATATTCATTGCAGAGATGTGGATATGCATTCTTGCGGAACAACTCTATGAGGAAGCAACCATCAAGTACCAACATCTCTACGAAATCCTCCTCTTTCATATCAATTGGTCCGGCATAATACTCACGAGCATCATTCTCAACATCACTAATGGCTTTAGTGAGATTTTCAATCAACTTCCAGTTAAGATTAACAGGATTTGAGCTATTTGGATTATTAGGATTCGAAAGACGAGAAATAAGGTCAAGCAAGTACTTTTGTTTGATCCTCTCGGTGGGTTTTAACTTGGGATTGTCATGGTGGAAAGGACCAATGGCAAATGCATTGGGTTCATACGAAATTTTAATATGCCTGGATAGAATGGTTGGGATTCTGAAGATGCTACAATGGGATGGCAAGACTAGATTACCCTGCAGCTTTGTCTCTAAGTTACTTGTAATTGCTTTAACATCAATAGCAATATGATCTCCTCGAGCCTCCATAATCGATAATCTTCATTCCATAGAAAAAAGGAAAGTACATAAATTTATTAGATTCAATAGGTTCATGTTTAATGCAATAGAATTTATTGAATTCTTTAGATGAAGTAAGAAAACAAAGCATATGAAATCATTAAAAAAAAAAAAAGTCAATACCAAAAATGAGAAATCATACTAAAATGCCAACCTCTTCTCTGGAACAGGGGATTTATGTTGAAGTGGAATACTACTTAGCTCCTACTATCATGTATCAATTGTAGCTCATAGATGCAATGCTACCATGATCTCGGTCTTCTCACGTTTATATGGACTAGGTATCATTAGGGAATATTTTTCAATTGGAAAACAAAAGATAAATTGCAACTTGAATGATCCATAATAGTCGGACCTTAATCGAGTACTTCACTTTACTACTAATTACTAATTACTGTTTACTTTTGCAACTAGTGAATGGTCATTTTTCTTTTGAAAAGCATAGATGAAGAAGAAATTTCATTGGAAGAAAGAAAAGATGAAACTTGAGTAGAGAATACGCTATCTTTAGCAGTTCTTCTTTGGTTACAAAGGCCTTTCCGTTTTAGTTTCGGAGAATTATATTAAATTACTTTAGGCATATGTACATAACTTAGTTTTTATGATCCAATAAAACAATATCGTTCAATTTAGTCGTGATTTTAGTTTTTTTCATTTTGTTTTCCTTTTCCTAGTTGTGAAATTACGTATTACTTAAGATGCCTCTTAGACTCTATAGGAGATCTCAAGTTATTAAATAAGACTGATGTTTGAAGGGTTGAACCTTATCACGGGGCCCATGCTTTTTACTTTGATCCACACCTAAACGAGTACATTTGATTTACACTAATTAGCTTGCTTCGAACGTATGTAAATTTTTGGTTTTATTTTTTGAAATAAAATAAACGGTAAACATGATCTCAAAATTTTGTCTGATAAATCTAAATTATCCATTTCATTTCACTTTTAATAGAGAATATAAATATTATCAAGCAAAGCCCTTAATTTCTCTCTTATTAAGAGATCATTATCTAAGCCACAGAATCCAGTTGGTCTCACGGATGCGATATTTAAAGGCATATAATAATTCATCAAGAAAATTGAAAAATCATATCCAAATACAAAATGCTCTATGAAGTGAAAAAGACAAACTAATTCAAGAATGAACCATAAAACATTTTTTTTTCCTGTTCGGCATTTGTATCACTGACAGCCCGTTGAATATTGCCTTAATTGTTGACCAGGCTGCCCAAGAGAACAATGTAACAAGTAATTATGGGGTACATAATATGGGGAACACTGCTCCAAGCTGATGAGGTTTCGGAACACTGTTTCCGTGGTCTCTTGAATAAGCGGCAGAGTAATCATCGTGACACCATTCTACTCGAAGAATTTGATCTCCAAGATGGATTCTGATATTTGTCCTCCTTGGATGTGGTGTCAGAGCCCGGGGCCTTAGAAGCTATATAGGCTGCCAGTTATTACTACTTAGATCTGTTATTCTAGCTTCCATAACCAATTAATTCGTAAACAGACCAAGGAATGTTTTTCCTTCTATGATTGTAAGTACTTTCGGCGGTGGATGGTTACTCTGTAAAAATGTTACCAAAGAATCAATGGCCAGTTGAATGAGAGGTTTCTCTCGTTTATGGATGTAGTTTTGGTTAGGTCAAACAAAATGTCAAGCACAATAGTTTTGGTTAGGTCAAACAAAATGTCAAGCACAAGCCAAGGTATGTATTTGGTTCTTTAGCAATATCAGGTCGTGGTGAAGAAATTGGAGCAGGCAAGACATGGTGAATATTGGATCTGTTACACACAACACGTGGTAAAAATGATGTAATTATTTTTATTATAACATAAAGTAATTACACCAAGACTTGATATACTCTTAACAAAAGACCACACAATTTATATACTGAACACTCACATTTTTACTTTTCTAACACTTCACTTTGCTTTGCCGGACACACACTTGTATATATATAAGTGTATATATATATATATATATATATATATATCTACTAAGGCACGCTCACACACCTCACATTCACTCCATCACTTGTGCACTCACTGATGCTCAATGAAGGGACCAAGTCCCATATATATAGCAGCACAAAATCGGTTGTATTGGCCGACTTAAATAAACTAGAAATTTCTAGCATATTGTATGCTAGTGCAGACAACTTGCCGACAATAGCAAGTTGCAAGAAGTCTTCTAGATTTTTGATGAAATAATATACATGCGTATAATTGTTTCTTGTCAACTTGCCGAAGCTTTCTTGAAGCTTCATATGCTTTCCTAATATAATAAATAAACAATAGAAAATTCTAGATAGGACAATGTTGGTGGTGATGCTTTAAAAGGATCATCTTCATTTCTTAGACTCGGATATGCGGAACAACTCTTTGACGAAGCAAACCAACAAGGACCAACATCTCTACGAATTCAGAATCCTCTTCATATCAAATATATTGGTCCAGCATAATACTCACGTGCATCTTTCTGAATGTCGCTAATGACTCTGTCTAAAATCCTGATCAAGTTTGGGTCAGGAGCTACAGGCTAAAGACGAGTATTTCCGCTTGATCCTCTCTGTAAATTTCAGCCAGGGATCGTCATGGTGGAAGGGACCAATGGAAAATGTATTGGGTACATAACCATTTTCAGTATGCCTGGCGAGCATGACTGGGGTTTTGAAGATTTTACATCTACAACGGGACGGCATGACCAGTTTACCTGACAGCTTTTTTTCCGCGTTTACTTGCCATTGCTTCAAAGTCACTGGCAATAAGATCTCCAGCATTCATTGTTGATGTTTGTGATCTTCATTCCATTGAAGATAAAAGAAAAAGGAAGAAAGTAAAATATAGAGTTTATTAGTTTCTATAATTCGATGTTTAATGGTATAGAATTTGCTACATTTTTTTTTTTCTTTTTAATGCAGTAAGAAAGCATAAGCATATAAAATCATAGGAAAAATAATGTTAAGTCGGAATATGGAAAATCATACCAAAAACGGCAATCTCTTAGCTGGAGCAGGGACACTCTGTTGAATACTACTTCGCTCCTCCTAGCATATATAATCAAGTGCTGATTATGCCTACAATATGATACATAATAAAGGGCAACTTAAATTATTTAAATCAATATAGGAGCCTATTTGAGTACTTTACTTTCCTACTAATTACTATTTACTTTTGCGTCTTTTTCTTTTTCGTTTGAAAATCAAAGAGTTATATCTGTTTAGGAGCTGAGTTCGTAGGAAGAATGAAAGAAAGGACTTCCTATGGCGAGTAGCTAGTTTGTCTTATGCAGTCATGCTTTAGGAACAAAGAGCACTCTGTTTCAGTTTTGGAGAATATATACTTTACTTCACTTGAGGTGTAAAGAGTAAACCAATGAGTAGATCTTCAAATGACCCATGAATACGGTTCTCTCTTTTGAACTTCACATATTTGTCGCATGCTTATTGCTTTGCAATCATTAGAGACTTTCACTCCTAGCGAGAAAAAAAAAAAATGGAGATTTTTACGGCCGAGAAATACTATGTTAATGCCACATAACGTGTATCCGTTACTGGTCCATTATAATTTGAATTAGATGAGACCTGTAGATAGCACTTTAGCACTTTATGAGTTATAATAAACTAAGAATAGACAAACACGTGATGTGGGCACAGTAGCAATTATCTTCACAACACGAGTTAAAGAATGTATCACCTGTTTTTTTTTTTTGGTTGTTCTTTTTAGTCTTGTAATAAGCAATTAAGCATGAATCACATGTTACTAGGGGCCAGACCAACAAATTCTTCCTGAAATTTTCGGACCTTTAATAAAAGTTCATATGCTCTTCTTGGCCTTATCAACTGAAAAGAAAAAAAAAAAAAAAAAGAAGTGTATTCGAAAAAATGCCGAACTTGGTCCCCTATCTTGCTGTTTACGTCAGTTTTAAGGTAAATCTTTAATTATCCCAGGACCAATTTCTAAATTCACACTAGTAAAGTAACAACATATAAGTAAATCACAAATTTTCCTCTTACATTTACGGATAGAGAAAAAGAAAAAGGAGACAGAATGTTGAAAAGAAACCCACTCAGTTCTT
>JXTB01000122.1:838362-855126 GCA_002914805.1 Parasponia andersonii
AAAGTCAATTTATAAAGCAGGAATTTTCTTTTCTTTAATCAATACGTAAATGATCGCATAAATCGGGTACGTACATAAGGAAAAAGAAAAAAATATTCTATATTTCTATAGGACTCAAACTGGAAAGGTACGTTTCGAGCCCCAATCTCATGGGGCATTTGATCCAAATGACGTTTGTTTTCTGCCTGTCTTAATCAAAATACTATTTATAACTTATCACACACAATTGCATGAAGTATTCTCCAAGGATAATAGGAGGAAAGAAAATAAAGTTACAAAAATGACATTAACGTACATAAAACTTAAAACACAAAAGGTAACAAGACCTCACCAAGTACAGAGGACAACAACATTTTCTTAGGAAAGGGAGTAAGGATGCTCTATGTATTATCATTTCCCTTTCATGGCATACAAGGTCTGCAAGAAGGTAAGAATAAGTGCGACAGAGGCAGCAATGACTGAAATAAGCGCCCATGGGTGTTTGAAATAATCGCGCATAAGCACTCTTCGATATCTAGGCCAGCGATCTTTGCAATATGTGTTCACTTCCCAAGTAAGCTGGTGATAATAGCTTTCCTTGACATAAGTATCAATGTAAAGTTTGTTAAAGAATTTGGCAGCATCTTCATTATTCAACCAGTTAATGATGACCTTACTCTTGTCAAGTATTTGAACATCGTTGTTAGTGTCGATGAGGTTGTCCAAGAGGACAGCATAACAAGTAATTATTGGTTCATAATTCGGGCAACACTGCTCTAAGCTGATGAGGTTTCGGAACACTGTCTCCGTGGTCTCTTGAATAAGCAGAGGAGGAATCATCATGACACCCGTTTTCGCGACAAAATTAATGTCCAAGATGGATTCTGATGATTTGTTCTCCTTGAAAGTGATGCCGGAGTCCCTAAGATTTGATGCTGAACGCATATGCTGCCAGTTAGTACTTCTTTGATTTTTTATACTAGAATTCATAACCAATGAATTCCTCAACAGATCAAGGATGTGTTTACGTTGATGACTAATAATAGAACGAATACATTGGACGGTAGGTGGCTTCGGTGTAAAAAGGTTACCAAAGAATTCAATGGCCAGTTGAACAAGGGGCTTCTTGTTTGTGGATGTAGTTTCGGTCATGTCGAACAAGATGTCAAGCACAAGCCAAGGTATTTGGTTCTCTAGCAATATCAAGTCGTGATATAGAAATTGGAGCATGCATGGCATGCTGAATATTGGATCGTTTTGATTGTCTCTAAGATTCTCGTATGCCTTCTTGCGGAACAGCTCTACGAGGAAACAACCATCAAGGACCAACATCTCTACGAATTTATCCGCTTCCATATCAATTGGTCCGGCATAGTACTCACGAGCGTCCTTCTGAACATTGCTAATGGCTCCGGTGAAATTCCTTATCAAGTTTGGGTCAGGAGTAATAGGATTCGAAAGACGAGTAATAAGATCAAGCAAGTACTTTTGTTTGATCCTCTCTGTGGGTTTCAGGTGGTGGTCGTCATGGTGGAAGGGACCAATGGAAAATGCGTTGGGCACATAAGCATTTTTAGTATGCCTGGCAAGAATGGTTGGGATTTTGAAGATGCTACAGTGGGATGGCATGACCAGTTTACCAGACAGCTTTTTTTCCAAGTTACTTGCCATTGCTTCAACATCATCAGCTATAAGATCTTCTTCAACATTCATTGTTGATGTTGGTAATCTTCATTCCATTGAGGACGAAAGAAAAAAGTAAGAAAGTAAATATGGAGTTCATGATTAAATACTATAATGTGTCGATGTTTAATGCTATATTGGAATTTGCTTCATTTTTTTGATGAAGTAAGAAAACACATATAACTTATAAAATCCCCTCCCCCCCCACCCCCCCCCAAAAAAAAAAAGAAGAAAAGAAACAACGTAAATAGCAAATGTTGATTCGGAATAGAAAAAAAAATAATACCAAAATGGCAATCTCTTACAAACCTGGAGCAGGTCTCTCTGTGGAATACTACTTCGCTCCTACTAGCTTATACTCAAGTGCTGCTTATGTCTACAATGCCACGATTATATATGTTATTCGGCTTCACTTTACTACTAATTACTATTTATTACTTTTGCATCTTTTNTGGATCGTTTTGATTGTCTCTAAGATTCTCGTATGCCTTCTTGCGGAACAGCTCTACGAGGAAACAACCATCAAGGACCAACATCTCTACGAATTTATCCGCTTCCATATCAATTGGTCCGGCATAGTACTCACGAGCGTCCTTCTTAACATTGCTAATGGCTCCGGTGAAATTCCTTATCAAGTTTGGGTCAGGAGTAATAGGATTCGAAAGACGAGTAATAAGATCAAGCAAGTACTTTTGTTTGATCCTCTCTGTGGGTTTCAGGTGGTGGTCGTCATGGTGGAAGGGACCAATGGAAAATGCGTTGGGCACATAAGCATTTTTAGTATGCCTGGCAAGAATGGTTGGGATTTTGAAGATGCTACAGTGGGATGGCATGACCAGTTTACCAGACAGCTTTTTTTCCAAGTTACTTGCCATTGCTTCAACATCATCAGCTATAAGATCTTCTTCAACATTCATTGTTGATGTTGGTAATCTTCATTCCATTGAGGACGAAAGAAAAAAGTAAGAAAGTAAATATGGAGTTTATGATTAAATTCTATAATGTGTCGATGTTTAATGCTATATTGGAATTTGCTTCATTTTTTTGATGAAGTAAGAAAACACATATAACTTATAAAATCCCCTCCCCCCCCACCCCCCCCCAAAAAAAAAAAGAAGAAAAGAAACAACGTAAATAGCAAATGTTGATTCGGAATAGAAAAAAAAATAATACCAAAATGGCAATCTCTTACAAACCTGGAGCAGGTCTCTCTGTGGAATACTACTTCGCTCCTACTAGCTTATACTCAAGTGCTGCTTATGTCTACAATGCCACGATTATATATGTTATTCGGCTTCACTTTACTACTAATTACTATTTATTACTTTTGCATCTTTTTCATTTTCTTTTGAAAATCAAAGAGTAATCTGTTTAGGAGAAATTCGTAGGAATAAGAAATAAAAAAGAAAGAAACAAAGAAAGAAAAGAGTTCCTATAGGCGGAAGTAGGCAGTTGTCTTATGCAGTAGTCATGCTTTGGGAAAAAAGTGCGCTCTGTTTCAGTTTGGAGAATATTGTACTTTACTTCACCTCGGTGTAAAGAGTAAACTAATGAGTAGATAATCTTTAATAAATGGCTCATGTTCCTTTTTTCCTTTTAATTTCACATATACATTGCATGCTTTGCAATCATTAGAGACCTTCAGAGTCTGAGTTTGGTTATGTATGTTGGTTTGGGTTCGGAGGAAGACTAAAGATTCCGTACCTTCAGCGTATATATATATATATATATATATATATAAATACATGCCAACTGGTCCTGAATATTAGTTTGAGAGTCAAGAGTTAGTACGTGATAGTTTGTTTTAAATTTATATAAATAATAATTATTAATTAATTCTCATTTTTTTTTAAAAAAAAAAGATAAATATAAAAAAATAAAGTGAATCACATGTTACTAAGGCCCTCCAACAATATTCTCCACCAATTTTTTCCTTATGGACCCTTAGGAAAAAGCTTATAACCTCTTCCTGGCCTTAAAAAATAATAAAAAAGTAATAATTGTGTATTGCATAAAAAGCCGAATTTGGGCCCTATTTTGAAACTTTTTTTTTTTTTTTTATCTTTGCTTGTTATGTCCGTTTTAAGCTAAATAATTAATATCCCTGTACTAATTTCTAAATTCCCCTAGTTAATTAACAACATATAAGTAGATCAATAAATTTACAAAAGGAGTTGGCTTGATTCATTTTGAAACGACATATAAATGTAGTTCTCTCTTTTTTAAAGAGAGCAATGCTATATACCAACGTGACAACGATGTATTAATCTATTATTAAAAAAATTTAATTAATAAACTGGTTTGTATATAAGCCTAATAAAATATAATTTTATGGTGTTGCGTAGTATTACTCTTTTAAACTTTACATTTTCATTGCTTTGCAACTATATCAGAGTATCACCGACTGAGTGTGCATTCTAATAATTGAGTGCTAATACTATATTTGCATTGTCAATTGGAGTCTAATTGACTTTCTTTTTATGTTTAATGATTGGTTAAGAGGCTAGGTTCCACCAAATTACAATAAGATTAGCCATATAGGATCATAAGTCAAAGTATGACTAGTTTTCACTTTCTAATGTAGGATTCACCAACTTTAGCTATACTTGGGTGTATAGGAGTGACCAGCAACGTGGTGACTATGCTAAAGATGTTCTAGAGCTGGACACAAGGAAAGTGATGTGCAAAATACCTACAATACCCCTTAGAATTTAAGTTATACCTTTTTTTAGTCATTAAGTGTTGATTTTGGGTCAAATCTGGCCATTTGCTTTCCCTTTCTCTCTAGCCACGACCTGAAACTCTCCAATGCCTTTTCTGACTTTTCTCAACTTCCCTCGAACATTTCCAAGAGTTTCTAAGTGGTAGAACTCAAATTGGAGCCCTAGAAAGCAAGATACACCAAAACTAGTCAAGGTAATTCTATTAAATTCTTGTTTCTAGGTCTTGTCCTTTAATTTCAACTCTCTGCTTGTTTCCACTTAAATAATGGTTTCTTCAGGTTTTCTTAAGTCCAAAAACTAATTCTAAGCTTAGAGAATCAGTTTGGTAGAGGTAGAAGGCAAGAACTCCAACAAAAGCTAAAACTAGTCAAAGTGAGCATTATGTATGATTTTGAACTTATAGTTAATTTCTTTTGTGTTAGCCTTTAAACCAAAGCAATTATTTGATTAATGATGGTCCTAGAAACCCTTATATATTGCTGAAATATAGAATTTAAGCAGAGAATGCAAGTTACACCAAGAGCCATAAATTTACTAATTGTGTATTCAAGTGTTTCCGTGGGTGTATTAAGCTTTCTATACTTCTAATCTGATTTTCTCAACTTGCAATGGATATGTCATGGATTCAATTATTTATTCCATTAATTTAGTTGCTGTTTGTAGCTATAGATAAGTGCACAAATTATTTTCAACTTGTCTAGACCGAAAAAGATTTGAAATATTCTTTTATGTTATCTTAGATGTTTCTTTGATGTGTATATGTGAGAATTGGATTGTTAATTATTATTACAGGTTTGAAACCATGATTTAATCATGTGGGAATGTCCTAAAAATAGGGAAGATGCTGTCCAAATATTTTTAAAATAAAATGGCACCATTTAAGAGCAAATGGACTCGTTTTTACAAAATGATGTGCCATTTTGGACCATTTTGTGCTAATGAACTGGCATTCATATTTTAATACTTTTGAACAGTTTTTCAATGCTAGTTGTTGACTACCAAGTACCTTAAGTGATTTATATGCTTCCGAGTCATTTTAAGANTATAGGAGTGACCAGCAACGTGGTGACTATGCTAAAGATGTTCTAGAGCTGGACACAAGGAAAGTGATGTGCAAAATACCTACAATACCCCTTAGAATTTAAGTTATACCTTTTTTTAGTCATTAAGTGTTGATTTTGGGTCAAATCTGGCCATTTGCTTTCCCTTTCTCTCTAGCCACGACCTGAAACTCTCCAATGCCTTTTCTGACTTTTCTCAACTTCCCTCGAACATTTCCAAGAGTTTCTAAGTGGTAGAACTCAAATTGGAGCCCTAGAAAGCAAGATACACCAAAACTAGTCAAGGTAATTCTATTAAATTCTTGTTTCTAGGTCTTGTCCTTTAATTTCAACTCTCTGCTTGTTTCCACTTAAATAATGGTTTCTTCAGGTTTTCTTAAGTCCAAAAACTAATTCTAAGCTTAGAGAATCAGTTTGGTAGAGGTAGAAGGCAAGAACTCCAACAAAAGCTAAAACTAGTCAAAGTGAGCATTATGTATGATTTTGAACTTATAGTTAATTTCTTTTGTGTTAGCCTTTAAACCAAAGCAATTATTTGATTAATGATGGTCCTAGAAACCCTTATATATTGCTGAAATATAGAATTTAAGCAGAGAATGCAAGTTACACCAAGAGCCATAAATTTACTAATTGTGTATTCAAGTGTTTCCGTGGGTGTATTAAGCTTTCTATACTTCTAATCTGATTTTCTCAACTTGCAATGGATATGTCATGGATTCAATTATTTATTCCATTAATTTAGTTGCTGTTTGTAGCTATAGATAAGTGCACAAATTATTTTCAACTTGTCTAGACCGAAAAAGATTTGAAATATTCTTTTATGTTATCTTAGATGTTTCTTTGATGTGTATATGTGAGAATTGGATTGTTAATTATTATTACAGGTTTGAAACCATGATTTAATCATGTGGGAATGTCCTAAAAATAGGGAAGATGCTGTCCAAATATTTTTAAAATAAAATGGCACCATTTAAGAGCAAATGGACTCGTTTTTACAAAATGATGTGCCATTTTGGACCATTTTGTGCTAATGAACTGGCATTCATATTTTAATACTTTTGAACAGTTTTTCAATGCTAGTTGTTGACTACCAAGTACCTTAAGTGATTTATATGCTTCCGAGTCATTTTAAGATCAAGTTTTCTAATTTGGTGAAAGTTGTTATTCCGGTCCTGTTCAAGTATCTTAATGCATTCTGTTTATAAAATGTGCATATTGAATAATAGTAATTTATGATAGGTGATTAGCACACCAATCTCTAGAGGATATTAACTCTTTCCACTATCGATTCCTATTCAGAATACGAGGTAAGTAAAGACTTACAACTGCATCACAAGGACTACATGAAAGATATGTTTATGTGAAACTTACCTATTCCTAAAAGTTATGAAATGGCATATGCATGGCATGTTTTGCATGCAAATGGAAACTTTTATTATAAGAGTATTTGAAAGTGAGTACCATTGTACTAATTTTATAAGATAAGTTTTAATGGCAATCGTTAGTCTGTCGGAGCTGGATAGGTAAGTCTGTTGATGCAGACTCTCCCGTTGATGCGGGATTTGCGGATCTTATAATGTGTCTCGTTGAAGCAGGACAATATTAGCACGGTATGGGATGCTCCTTTAATGAGGGAAGGAGTTTTCAAAAACAAAAAACCTCACACGATGGTCGCACCTTTTTTCACTCTTGGCCAGAGTTTCCACCCAATGTTATCACGGCCTATCGACTTATGGGACAAGCAATGTGCTAAAGGGCCCAACTAAGAATAATTTTTAAGGAAAATGCATGGACTCAAAAGTTTAAGAAAGAAAAGGATACAATGAGAACTTTATGATATTTTAAAGCATTCATAAGCATGCATAGTTTTTACTTGCTGGGTTTTAGCTCATTTTAGTCTTGTGATGCAGATGAGGAGGCACATTTTGGTATTGATTAGTTGGTAGTCTGGTTTGCCTTTTGTCACCATGATCATACAGATGTAGACGAGCTTGACCTGTGGGCAATATTTTTATTTTGAGATATTTTGGTGTAATGTAAATACTACTGTTGATGGTAAAATAGACTGGTGAAAACTTTTTTTGATTGTACATTTTGTAAAGACACTTTTAACAAGAAATGCCATGCAGTTGCTTCTGTTTAAAGGGTTTAGAAAGTTCAAAATTGCCCACTTTTTTATCAAAACAAAAGATATGGAAGAACAAATAATAATACTTCATAGTTTGACTATATATGACAATATAGTTAAACTAGGGGGTGTTACAGTTTGTCATTTCAAACTCATGTGTCATTACTCTCTTGAATTCATCAAACATCCTTAGATTACTTTCAATGAATATGAGATCATCCACGAATAAGCATACGACCAGAATATCTCCATCTTTAGTCTTAACATAGAGAGCATGTTTATAAGGGCACTTAATGAATCCATTCTCTTAGAAATATTTGTCAATTCGGCTATTCCATGCTCTTAGTGCTTGCTTTAGACCGTAAAGAGCCTTTTTTAGCTTCAAAACCTTATCTTTATACCCTTTCATCTCATAATCCAATGGTTGTTCGATATAGACCTCTTCTTCAAGAACTTCATTCAAAAATGCGGACTTTGCATCCATTCGATGAATCTTCTATTTGTTCTGAGCAGCAAGAGAAATAATTAGTCTTATAGTTTCTAATCGTGCAACAGGAGCGAATACCTCGTCGTAGTCAATGCCGGCACTTTGACTATAGCCTTTCGCGACTAGCCTTGCTTTGTATCTTTCTACGTCTCCGTTGGCATTCTTCTTCACCTTATACACCCATTTTACACCGATAGCTTTATGACCTTTAGGAAGAGTGGATAGTTCCCAAGTGTCATTTTTCTCTATGGCTTTGACTTCTTCATCCATCGCATTCCTCCATTTTTCATCTTGTACAGCCTCTTGGAAGTTCATCGGTTCACAATCAGCAAAAAGGCAAAATAGAGTGAGGTTTTCGAGTCTATCAATCACCTCATATAGATCTTCAAGACTTCTTCTACGCTCTTCATGCCTCTCAGTTAAGAAAGATGGAGGTGAATTTTCATGAGTGGATGATGTTGGTGAGGAAGGTGGAGCAAAAGCCTCCTGATGGACTTCTCTTGCGTGCTCTACTGGTGTTTTCATATCTTCAAATTGTGGAAAGAAATTGTAGTCATTTGCTTGAGAACCAAAGTCTCATTCACCTTCTTCATCGAATATTACATCTCGGCTGATGATTACTTTTCTATTATTAGGATTGTATAACTTATATCCTTTGGAGTTGGTGTCGTAGCCGATGAAAATGAACTTATCACTTTTATCATCAAGCTTGGTTCTATGTTCGTCTGGCACATGCGCATGGGCTATACTTCTAAAGACTCTCAAGTGGGAGATCCCAGGCTTCCTTCCACTCCATGCTTCTTGTGGTGTCTTTCTCCACACACTTCTTGTTGGAGATCGATTGGACAAGTAAACTGCATATGCAACAGTTATCCATTAAGGAGGAAAATTCTTTCAAAAAAAAGAAAATGCAAGAATACTTTTATAAAAGTACTTAATTTTATGAAGTAACATGCTTTGATACACAGAGAGTTCTCTGCTTTGAGTTTTGGAGAATTTATACATTACTTCACTAGGGTGTAAAGGACACCAATTAGTAGATTTTAATTGACCAATGGATTTGGTTCTCTTTGCAAGATCAAGTATTCATTGCTTTGCAACCAGCGAAGAGTACCAAAGCTTGAGCAAGAGAAAACCAAAAGTTGCTCTGAGACTTAAAAGCAAATTACCCATTTAATTTGTTCTTGTAACAATCTAATCCAAGAGAATAAAATCATTCAATTTTATTGTGCTGCTTACGAATAATTTGTTTTTTTCTCTTTCCAGCAATTTTGGAAATTAAAGTAGAAAGTGAATTGATAAGATGCTCCATCCAGTGTTCCTTTTGAATTTCATGGTTTTGTAGCTAGACTGACATTAAAAGATTTAGCCCCATCAATGGCCTATATAGGATTCTTAACTTTGATCCATAGCTAAAAAAATGCATTGGCACTACTGACAATGCGGTCATCATTATCTTAAAGGCAGAATATAATGTATGAAATTCAGTTGGTTATTTCTGTTTTGTCACGAATGTAGTATATGTATCGCAATACTATATAAACAATTCATCAGGCACATGGAAAAATCATATACAAACGAAAATTTTATATATAAATAATAAATTGAAAAATCCAAGGAAATAGAACTACAGAATTTTTATTCTTTTTTTGGTTTCACATTCCGCATGTATATCACTGAAAATTGAAGCTATTATTTCATGGTACCAAACACGGTTTGCTAAGAAGGTGAATGAGAATGATGGCGGCAGTGATGACTGAAAAAAGTGCCCTAAGTAAGTTTGAGGTAATCGTGGTTCCGGGTTCTACTGACATACTCAAGAAGATTCGGCTGTTTTCAGGCATCACTGCCTCTGCCATTCTTAAGATAGAGGTGATAAGCTGGGTTTTCAAGCAGCGGCAGATTCTAAAATCAGTCACAAATACGAAAATTGTTCTCCAAACTTGTTTTAGAGAGAGGAAGGTTAGTTTTGGTTCAATGTTTTTGTGATCTTTTTAGAAATAAACGTAATTAATTTTGGAGTTTTATTTTATCTTGTGTCATTAATTAAAGCACAATTAGATTTTTTCTTTTTAAAAAAATAAGGCTTAATTAATAACCACCACTTATTACGAATTTAAAGAAAAATAACACACACATACACTTTTAAGGCTTGAACTTCTAACTCTCTTAAACTCACACACATATCCCTCAAGTCTTGAACAAACTGAACTAGTCTCGGTTGGCAAATACAATTAGTTAATTAAAGGGGGACAAATGTGATTAGATCTTTAAATTAAAGAAAATATTTGATGAAAATAATAACCCAAATAGGAAAAATGCAGAGACTTCCACTAACCAATAAAATTTTAGGAAAATTCTAGTGTAGTAGGCGTAAAAACCTCCTACAAGTAAGAGGGCCTTTTTTTTATTCAATGGCTAATAGACAATCTTAACTCGTAGTACTATGTATTGTGTAAAATCCCAATTTTAACAAGGGTAAAATGGTCATTTGACAAAATTTTTTAAAAAAATTAAATTAAATTAATTAAATATTATATATATGTTTTTTCTCTCTCTCTCGTTCACCCCTTTCCTGACTCTCTCTCGCTCTCTCTCTCGTTCTCTCGGCCGAAGGAACACAAGTAGGAGCCACCACCACCATAGCCACTATCCGGTCTTCCCAACCATCGGTGAAGCTCCCCCATGCCGACTACAGCCCACACCACTGATCCTCGGTCACTGCCAAGCTCGACATCGCCGGAAAAAGTTATTTTTGGCTGTGGAGAGTTTCGATTTCCGGCAACGATTCCGACCATTTCAGGTCACGTTCTTAGGCTCGTTAAGTTCGTATTGTCGAAAGAAACCTCAAGGTATATATTTCTCGATCCCATTTGCCCGATTTGAAAGTTTTTGGTGTTTTAAGTTTTGATTTTTAGTTTTTAATCCGACCTTTAGATTTCGTTTTTATTGTCGTTTTTGGATTGGTAAAGTTTGATATATATATATATAGACTATATTTGGTGACCGACATGAAAGTCAATATCTAACGGCTTAGATTTTGTCTAGTTTTATATGCCATCAGTCCGGTGTTGGCCCGGATCTAAATTAGTCGAGTTATATATCTAACTTAGCTATTTTGGACATTAGGAATTCAGTAAAGAGGTCTTCTCATTGATTCAAAGCTTCGTTGAGAGGTCGATATTCCCAAGTGAGCGATCGAGGGTATAGAATAGGTTCCTGACCCTCCGAATGATCGTCCAATTGACACCTTGAGCATCTAATAGCGTGGTATCGCTATTCTAGTGAGGTAGGGATTCGGTTATCTCTCTTTTACATTGTTTTTGAATAAAACGTATTTTCTATAACATATGAGATCAAACGTGACTTTAGAACTTTTAAATATCTGTGATAGAATTGAACAGTATGATTTATGTATTGGATTGCTCTGAGATTTTTTTGAGTGCAGGCTCTTTACGGATATGCTAAAAATAGGGTCATTATGTTGCCTATTTTTCTACAAAATTTAATTAACTATTTTATTAAAAATTATAGCATCATTTGAACTTAAATTACTCCATGGTTACTTTTACATGTCAGTTCAGAGTACAAGTATCATAGGATCACACATGAGTCTCAACTTAGCATCATGGGATTTTTACAATGTGGCACTATGGCTATACCGATGGTGCAGAGTCCGTAAACCTACGCGGGGTATTTCTTCTGATTATCTCCCCATTTGGTAGGCATAGGCAATACGATTGCCCCTCCAGGTTTGGTAGGCGACACACGGTTATCCTCTCCGATTATGGGCTAGGTCACTACAAGAAAATCAATTTTTTCCGACGGACTAAGGTTAGCTCGTCAGGGAAAGTGACATTTACCGACGGATTAATCGAATCCCGTTGGCAAATGATGGCCTAAAAAATCAACTTTTGAGACCTTTATATCGATAGGTTACTCGTTGGTATATATTCAATATACCGACACATGATTAACTTTTCGTCGGTAAAAAGTATGTAGAAAAAAAACTGAGTTTTTTTCCCTCGAATATTAATTTTTGGGCGTCGGTATTTTTTTACCCCAAAAAAAGTCATTTTATAAAAATACATTTACTGACGATTTGTGTTGTCCGTCAATGAAAGTCTTCCTTTAAAGTTAAAGCACGGTCGTTTTTATATAGTCATATTTTTAAAAAAACATTCACCAAATAACATTAACCTACCCTAAATCATGCTTCTCTAACTTCATTCTCAGCCATTGTCTCCCTCTCTTTCTCTCACTTCATTCCCAGCCGCTGTCTCCTTCTGTCTCTCTCGCTTTATTCTCAGCCGCTCCCTCTCTCTCTTAAAAATCCTTTCAAAATCTCTCTTAAAAAAATCTCTCGGTAAGAATTTCCAGGTGATATTCACCCAACCTCCTCCTTTCATTTTCATTTCCTCTCTCTCTCTCTCTCTCTCTCTGGTGAAGATCCCAAATCTCTTTCTCAGTTTTCACTGGAAAAACCCATCAAAGCTTTACAGTTTTTACTAATTTATTTGATCCCGAATAGTAAGTTCAATTCTCCTTTTTTTTTTTCATTTTTTTGTTTGTGATCAACTTCAACTCTCCTTTTTTTTTCATTTTTTTGTTTGTGATCAACTATTGTGTTTGATGGTTCTTTTCTCTGTTTGATCTGATGCACTTAGAATTTTGTGATTTGACTGGTTGTTTTTGTCTAATTTTATTAGATATGGTTTGATTTTGTTCTAAATTGTTCATTTAATTGTTAAATTAATTGTTATTATAGAAAATTTATGGTTAAAATCTGGTTAAAATAACTGTCACTACTATGGTTAAAATCTGGGTCTATTGGGAGTTTCAGTTGGAGTTGGAGTTCAATTTTTTAGTTGTTGATTTTGGGGGTTTTTCTTTTTTTTTTTTTTTGGTAGTAGCGAGGTTTAGACCAGAGAATCCATTTTGGGGGGCTTAAGAAGGGTGATGACTCGATTTTGAGGTTGGTGTTGATTTTTTGAGCTAGGTATTGAAGAAGTTGAAGTTATTTTATGTTTAATCATTTAGTTGTTAAAAACAAAAAGAAAAAAACAATAAAACAGCTCAAGTTTTCTTCAATAACGTTGAAAGTGACCCTTTTTCACAAACAAAAACGAGGTAGATTTTTTTTTAGTTTTCTAGAGATTTTGTTGGAACATATGTGCTTTCTACTTCCATTTTTGCTATAATTTTTTATCTTTATCTAGGGTAAGATAAATTTTATAAGTGCTTATAGGAATGAAAAATAAATACTAGAAATAAAAAATCTTGAAGCAACTTAAAAATCTTGAAGCAACTCGGTCGCTGCCATGATAGTGAACTAGCAAAAGAAAAATAATCGACTTGTCAAACATATACGCACTGCTTATATGTTTATTCCTATTTGTCATACAGGCTAGCAAAACATTTATAATCTAAACCAAGAAAGCCGCCAAATTGAAGTTCATATTATTCAATTCACCTAAACACCTAGGTTTGACTAGAGAGATGAGTTGGTTTTCAAAAGACCAAGACCCCTCTTGATAAAATACATTGCCTATCCTCTGATCTTCCAAATGAGGACAGAAATAAATTCTAAGGTCTTATTTTTTTCAATCTCAAAAGAGCTAAGGATCTACCAAATCAATCTTAACACCCGCCTAAGTCCTTCAATATTTGCCAAACAATTTCCTAGTACCTTTACGACGAGAAATAATTCCACCCGCTCTTGACCACTTGCTTATACATCCCGACCCATCCGAACGACAAGCCCATCTTCCTCGTCTAGTTTCTACTTTTTTTTGTTTTCAATTAAAAAAATCACAGAAGATGGAATAAATCAAGAATGTGGAAAAATCTCATATCTTTATTAGCATTACTGAAATTTAACGAGATTTTTTTTTTGGGCAGTGGGGAAGAAAGAGAGAATTATGTATTTATGTATGTATGAAAATAGAAGTATTTCTGATTTGGTATTTGATGTATTTTCTTTTAATCTATTAATGAGTGAAAGAGTCACGTGAGTTTTTTTACTTATAAAGTTACAATCTTCAGTGAGAAAAATTGGAAAAAATACTTTAAACCAAATGTAGAAATTGCCAACTTGCAAGCTTTGTGACTGTGGACCACATAAACGACTAATGTAGAGCATATGGTCACTATTCTTATTATACATATCTTTTTGCTTGAACTACTATAGTTTGCTTATTAAAAAAGATTAAAATAAAATCAAACTGCCTACAAAACACAAAAAAAAAAGTGTAGTTATAAGTTACTAATGTTGGGACATCACTATTCTTATTCTTATTTATTGATGTTACATTTATATTCTTGTGGAGTTGGGAAGTGTTACCTAATGTTGGGACCTTTGGATCTTATTTGCCAAATACTGTAAATTGGTTCTTGAAAATAATATCTTTTTATGCTACCCTAAACTTTGAATTACAGTACATTGAAGTTTGAATTCATTTCAGATCACGCCGAAATATATTTGATTTGAATTACCATCTTAAGTAGCCCATTTAGTTTTTACATATGCCCATTTTCACAAAAATGTCTCTTCGTTGAGCATATTGGACCCTTAATTGAGAAAATATTTATGTATCACACGAAAAAAGAAAAATGATCATGATATATGTCCAATGTGGGGTTTCGGGTTTAGATATATGAGTTATACTTTTTATTTTTACTCACTATTGTCTATTGATTGTTGGGTATTTTGGATATTATACTTACTTTTATGTTTATTTGGTAAATTTTTTTTTCTAGTTTTTATAGTTATCTATATATTTTAGTTTTATATCTAATTTGTATTATAATGTAGGTGATTTTGTTGTGGAAATGTGCACATACTTAACTACAATGTCTAAGTATGTGCACATATATGCACACACTTGGTATTAAGTGCCGAGTGTACACACTTAGTGTGCACACCTCTTGGTACTCGGTGCCGTGTGTGCAGCTTGTTAAACATAATTTTTAGAACACGTGTTCATCATTTTAGTGCACCAAAATTTGTAATAAAATATTGAATACCGAAAAAAGAGGGGGGAACTTGTACTATCTTTTGGAGGATTCTTAGTGGTTAGGATCCCCTAAAAGTGGTACAAATTCCCCCCTTTTTTTGGTACTTAAAATTTTATCCCTTAAAAATTTTAGATTTCATAATATACATAATAATTTTTAATATTAGATTAAAATCATAGTAAATAAAAATTGTGTATTAAATAAACTATAATTATATGACACCTAAAATGATAAAACACCCCTATAAGACATAAAACATGCTAAATTTCCCAAAATAACCTTAGAGTATATGAGATACCAATAAAAGATGTAGATTTTCCGAAATACCCCTATGACACCCCTAGAAGTTCCGAAATTATGAAAATACCCATAGAAGAGAATAATCGATCTATAGTTATTTTGATAGTTGATGATTTCTTTTCAAATAAGGATGCTTATCAACTATCTCAAGAGTCCGTGAGAGATTATACTTCTTGATATCGACTTCTGAATTGTCCCATTTGGACAATTTGGGATTACACGTTATGTGTTGTCGTTTGCTTATAAACATTGTTCTCTGGTCGAGTTCTGGTGGTATTTTCTTGTGTTCTCCAAGTGTGTACATATATTTACGGGATTGGCGCAACATGATGCGGAATCATTTTACGAAAATAAGGGTAAAAGAGATATGCCTTTTATTAAGGCCAATCCGCATAAGAACGTTCTCTTCGATCAGTAGAATATTTTGTGTGATTGTTTCAGTTCTCAAGAGTTTGAGGTAATTAACATGCTTTTACAAACAAACAAAAATTAATTGTTAAGAATAAATTATAATCAATAGTGAAATTAACAACTTGTGTATTTTTGTAGAAAGTCTCGACACAGAACTTGGAAAATCGGTCTAAGCAATTGTATTCGCCTACATAGGAGTCATCTACCATGATTAGCCAGATGAAGGCAAAGGTTAGAAAGTCAAACATTTTCTCTAATCAATACAAAATATACTATAACCAAATAATTTACTTTTTTTTTCCTACTTTTCACAGGGCAACCCAAAGACCAGAGAGCTTATGAGCCCTATCGACTACTTCAAGAGCCGCCATCTCAAGTCGTCTGATTGGCAGAACGAGTACACCCAGGAGAAACATGTAAGAATTCATTCTATTTCTTTATAATTTTTAATTTGTGTATATAAATTATAATTATTTTTATTTTTATTTTATTTTATAGGCGGATATGGTTACGTCCAGAGCGTAGGCTCTCACTTAAACTCAGTCTCGTGCTCAGTCTAAGTTTGGGGATGGTGCCTCGTCTGCTGAGTCTGTGGTAGGGTTGGAATAGGTCGATGAATTTTAGATCATGGCCAAGGCTTTAGGGACTAGATATAGGTGGTAGAAAGGGTTGAGAGCACTCCCGCGGCTTAAAAGTATAGGAGGACAGAGGGCTGCCAGCACGGGACAAGTCACTGAGACCATCGCTACCTTGAAGTAGCAGCTAGCAGAGAAAGATACGGGGCACGCACGACGGATCGATGAGACTCAGCGATAAATGGCCGGAAAGGAAACAGAGAATCAATGCCGGCTCGAGGAGACTCAGCGCCAACTCAACGAGCAAAATCGGATGCTTCAAACATTGATTATAAAGCTCGGCATCAAGATGCCACCACCTCTACCTCCAGAATTATAGACATTTTTATTTTATAATATG
>JXTB01000122.1:855251-901815 GCA_002914805.1 Parasponia andersonii
TAAACTGTGCATCGGTAAAATTCACCGATGCGTCGACGAAGGTTACTTTTATCGACGAAATTAAATTTCTATCGGAAAATAATATTTAGCTACGGTCTTACACCGATGATAGTCATCCATGAGGAATTGCGTCAGTAATTGTCAAATACCTTTCGCCGACTGTTTTATGCTACCTTTTCTGACGAAAATATGCGTCGGTAAAAGTCATGTTTCTTATAGTGAGTGTCAGACAGATTGTATGGCACACATAGTACTAATGCCCTGGTATTCATTAATGAGAGGTGGTGAACTCATTGGTATGGATAGATTTGTGTCATGTGTTTATGGACTGATTGATTTTTAGATATCATACTTTTTGTATATCTATATATATGTATGTGCATACGGACTAGTGATTTTGGATAACATGTTTTCATGTATATATATATTTATATAGTTATATGCATATACATATATAGACTATCAGCTCTAAAGATGGATATATATATATAAGTATATACATATGGTTTTGCTAAAAAATGGTGTTTTTAGATTCAAACTAACTATGTAGAGGCTTTTCATCACTAAAAAGGGTTTTAAATGAGGTAATAGCTTTCCTACTGAGCTTTCGAGCTCACCCCTCCTATTTTTTCCCTTTTTAGATGATTGTTCGTTCGAGTCAGTTGTCTTGTTGGCTAGGCGAGTCGCTTGACTTACGCTTGTCATTCTATCCCTCTTCAATTGATCCTTCTACCTTGTTTTGTTTTTCTTCCTCAGGTCTATCTATTTAGCCAAGTTTCTTGTTCCTGATAAGTGATTGTATGAGGATGTTATCACTACTATTTGAGGATTTGGCAGATAGACGAGGCAATATAGTTCCGGAGGAGCATATTTTCAAAGTTTTAAGTACTTGGACTTTGGATGGACTCTATAAATTAATTTTTGAACTTTCTAATTCAAGATTTCCGAAATGTATTTAATCAATACAAAAATTCCATTAAACTAATTTTTTTATACAATTTAACTATGTTTTCTCGAATTCTAATTGGTATTTTTTTCTTGATAAACTAAGTAAAGATGAACTTTTTTATAAAAAATTTCCAATGATGTGAGGACTAAAATGAAAATCCAAGTACTTGATTTTCTCTGAATTTTGTAAAATTATTTATTTATATTAATTTATACTCAAAATTACCAAAAAGTCATGGCCTAGGTTTTAGTTGTAATATATTGTACACACAATAATATATCCATATCCTTCCAAAATAATTTAGCACTAAAATTTTTTTATTTTTGCGGTTTTTTGAATAAGCATTAACATTCTTAATTAAGATATTTTAAAAGAAAAAAAACACACACACAACACATGATATGTTCAATGGGAAAAACAAAGAGCACGATCTTAACCCACAAAAAAGAAAAAACCACTATCTGGTTTTATTATGAATCCTTCTCAATATACTTTCACTGTCTCTCCCCTCTATATTCGACATATCATTCTCCATGGTTCTCTTATATCTGTGTTTTCCTGCATTCTTCATGATTAAAATCAACAGAAACACCCAAATTAAAAACGATTAATTGATACATAAATCAATTAAAGAATGTACTCACCATGGATTCATTCCTCACATCACTCATAGGAACATATCTATCTTAGACCCTAAATCAATTACATAAATGGAAACCAAGATATTCTTAATAACACAAAAGCAGTTCTATGACCCAAAGATGGAAACTGATAAATCCTCTCAAAAAACAAAAAAAAATTCTACGAAGAACTCCAAAACCATTAGACATTGTTGTCCAAAGCGTATAACTTTTTTTTACTTTCTTTTTTCTTTGAATAATTCTTCTTTGGTTTCTTAAAATTCCAAATTCTTCTCTACCATAGTATGCTTATTTTTTTTTTTACACATATTGTGGTCGAAAATGAGTATAGCATAATATTGTGTACTATGAAACACGTATGTTGTCTATTTAATTTAATTTAATGAGTATAGCATAATATTGTGTACTATGAAACACGTATGTTGTCTATTTAATTTAATCTCAGTGCGTAAAAAAATACTAGTACGTGTAGGAGAGATTTTGCCTCTCCTATACTTAAAATTCCCATAATAATAATAATAAATTACTGACAACACATCAGATATGTCTCATCAAACTCAAACAGCAACTGCACAGTAAAAGTGTGATTTTCCTTTATTGGCTATGAAGTAAAAGCCATATCTTCTCCTATAGGTTAATTAATCTACCGCCTACAGAAACAACAAGCTTTTTAATAATCCTTACGTGATTTTCAACTCCAATAAACTTACAAGATTGGAGGAAATTATCTCCTATGCGTCAATGAATCAGAATAATCAAATAGAAGCCTGCCCAAATTCTCTAAATCTTATTTGGATTCAAATAAAAATGAAAGAGAAAATTTTATTTTTTAATGAGAGTGAGAATTAGATTCGGTATCACTTTTCAGCATATAAAATTTTGACAAATATAAAAATTTCAAAATAGAAGTCTATAAAATTTTGAAAAAATATTTTTCACTTTCTTTTACCTTGACTTTTCCTTCACAATTTTGTTTTTCTCCAAAAATACAGATTCCAAACTGAGCCTTAGATTGGTTCTTTAACGATTGAAATTGATGACATGGCCCTCATATTTAAAATGGTAACCAAGGAAGAAAAGGAGTTCAAGAGAACGGCTAAGTTGTTCAAATGCTGAGTTTATTCTGTATAAAAGGGCTTTATATATACGATCTTATCAGTTTTAATCAAGTGGTGGTTTTCTTTGATTTAAGTGATATGAAAATCTTGTGTTGCTTGTTTACTTAGTTTGATTGGATTCTAGTTGTTTTAGGCTTATGTGCATTCTTTGTTTGACCTTATTAGTTGAATAAAACACTTCTTAATTTCAAGATGATTAGAAGCCGAAAAAAATTTTATTTCTTCCTTTTTTTTTGGGGGGGAGGGGGGGTGGGGTTTAAGGGAAGGGAACGAATATTGGAAACAACAGTGCCAAAGTACAAAGTACATATACACTGAGCAAAATATTGCTTGCTACCTGTAAAGAAAGGTAAACAAGGACTACAAGAAAGTAAGAATGAGCATGACTGAGGCAGCGATGGTGGAAATCAGTGCCCATGGGTGCCTCAAGTAAACATTCTTAAGCTCTCCCCTATACACTTGCCAACGGCGTATATAATAGTATCTACCCTTCTGACAATATCTTTCCACTTCGATGGTAAGTGCAGCGTAGTAGTTGTTTCTAATAACACAAGCATAATCCTCGTAAGAATGGTTGAAGATTTGGATCGCGTCCTCAAGATGCAATCAATTTCGAATGACCCTCCTCTTGCATAGTACTTTCATGTCCGCGGTAGTCTGAATTAGATTATCTAAGAGAAGAGCGTAAGAAGTGATAAGACTTTTACAATTCGGCGAGTACAGCTCGAAACTTCAGAGATTTAGAAACAGGGACTCTGTATTCTCATAAATTAGTAGTGACGGGATTTGCAGTACCCACTTTCTGAATCGAACGTCCAAGATAGAGCCCGAATATTTAGCCTTTCTCAATATGATTCCAGCCTCCCTGAGACTTGTAGGCCGAAGGCATTGGTTGCCAAGCAATACTTTTCTCTGGTTCTCGGATTTTATGAGAAGACAGAACCAATGAGTTTCGTAACAGATCGAGAATGTGTTTGATTCCGTGCGCTAGAACAATAAGCTTTTGAAGAGGAGACCGTATGGTTGAGGTTGATAAAATGTCGCCAAAGAATTCGATGGCGAGTTCACCAAGGGGCTCCTTGTCTATTGATGGAGTTTTGGTCAAGGCAAACAAAATTTCAAGCACCAGCCAAGGTACTTGGTTCTCTAGCAGTATGAGGTCATGGTAAAGAAATTGGAGCATGTAAGACACAGTGAATACCAGATCATCCAATTGGGTGAGAACAGAATTATATGCTTTCTTACGGAATAGCTCAATGATGAAGCAACCATCAAGTACCAAAACTTGTATAAATTCACGAGTGTCCATGCCGATCGACCCCCTTTAAGCATGGCGCGCCTCCTTTCGAACACGAGAAATGGCTTCAGTGAGAGACCGCAACAGTCCAGACTGGGATAGGGACTGATGGAGAATGAGCTGGGTGCGTAAGCTTTTTCATTGTGCCTGGAGACTGCGGTTGGGATTCTGAAGATGCTCAATCCAGTTGAGATAATCAGCGAATTATCGTTCATCTTTCTTTCCATGTCACTTGATAGTATCAATATCGATAACATGATCATGATCGTCTCGCTCATTAGTCACCTTCATAATCTGTAATTCTTTTACCGAACTATAATAAGCAATAGAACAAAAACAAGAACACACTAGTCATCAACCACCACCATAATTTTTGGTTCGTAATCATTAAGAATTATCGAACGATAATAAGAAATAGAACAAAAATAAGAACACTGATTTAGGTAAAAAATCCTAATAAAAAAATCACTTATAAAAGAGAAGAAATTCATTTTGTCATTGAAAATTGAGTACAGAAAACTGAGTGTTACATAGTCAAACTGAAATATATAAAATTCCAAAGCTCTAAAACTATGTATATGGACAAAATATTAAAGCACAAATAAGGCCCATAAAACAGGTCTATAGAAAATATGTCGCACCAAAAACTTTTCTAGTCGGACTAATCAGAATTCAGGTCACAAACAACATTAGTTTTATTGGGAGACCAAAAAAAATGAAATTAAAGAAGATACTGTAAGAGGAAGATTAATATTGCTGGCCTGGGAAGATGATTAATAACATATAATATATATATATATATATGGTTGTCAATTCAATAGGTATTTTTTTTATTTACCTATGGATAGGTTTTTTTTTTTAACCGTTGAATCACCATTTAATGGTAATCCAATGGTTATAATGAAGTGCATGAAAAGACGTGTATCATTAATACTCTTTTTTTCTCTTATTTTTTACAATAAAAAAATATGCATACTAAATTTTCATTAGTCAAATTGATATTTATGTATAGGTAAAAAAAAAAATAGCTACCGGATTGGATTGGTGCCATATATATATATAAACTCCTATACACGCTGTAGTAATACGGGAACATATATGCTCTGGCAAAACTATTGAGTATGGAATATTAAATTAATTTTAGGTTATGGAAAAATATATAGCACCAAATTCAAGTACAATTAAACAGACCAAAAGGAAAGCGTAAAAATGTGCAAGCATGCTTTAATTTTTTTTTTCTTTTTTCGCTTACAGTAAACGTTCCACAAGGAAATATTATTCTCTATTTTAAAAAAAAAAAAAAGTAGCCAAATTCATGATCATCCAAATTTGTATTAGGAAAAAGGGAAGACGTATAGATCTCGTTAACGAAAGGGAAAAGAAAGCTGAGAAGAATTCACCCCTGCTATATATATCTATACAAAACCCCACATGTAGCAGCCCTAATCCATGACCTAAAGCTGCTCAAAATTCAAAAACCCAATCTAATGAGCATTCTATTAGTTGATAGAATACTTTTGTGTGTTAGGTATTATAGACTTATTTTTTTTGAAATGTGTTAGATTATTTAGCTTGTTATTTGAAGTGTGTTAGGTGAACAATTTGTTTATTTAAAGTATGTTAAGTGAACAATTTAAGTATGTTTGGTTGGTAGGTGCTAGGTATATAGTTGTAAGTTTCTTAGAATTATTTTATTAGATGGTTTAGATTAATCCTAAAATTGTATAAATTGCCTTCATTGGCAAGAGTTGTAATCATCCAATCTTCAATCAAAATCTTAGTTTTCTCTTCTAAATTCTCTTTGAGAATTTTGTTTATTTCTTTTCTCGTTGTGAGAATACAAGTTAAAGTAAAATCTAACAACCCGCTGCGTCAACCCCATAATTGGCTACACGAACGTGAGTAGAGAAAAAATTCATATAAGATTTCATTCAAGCACCCAAATAACCCACTAGGGAACTTTACAATTACAAGATTACTATTGGAAAGCAAATCAATGACAAAACATCATGAATTCATTGACATGCTTGAATGAATATCTTTCCCATCGATCCGAGGGGGCGATGTTATATAAGTAGCAATAATAACCAACTTGCTGGAGAATTAAATACTTTCTTTCTCTATAGTTTCCGTTCGATATGCTTTCCTTCAGCAGCGCGTACCCTATAAGAAAAATAATATGTTAATTAAAAATCCATAACCTTATACCCTTTCGTACGAGTTGTTCAATGCTTTTTATTGCATGAATGAAGATTTTTTATGCGTTAGATAAGGCCAAGTATACGTAATTTGCAACCGGCCGAAATTTAGACAGTAATATAAAAAATACTCGTACCACAATATTGCGACCAATCGAACACGGCTCTCTAGAGTACTAGTGCACTAACATTTTGAGTGTGGCTCTGTTGATACTTGTACATATATACTACTTATATGTGAAGAGTTATGTATTCACACATGGAATAAAGTGCAATTTCAATTTGTTTTCTGAAACATGATTCAAGCTTTACTATAGCAATTTCAAGTTTAGACCCTGTAATTCATTGGGGATTTTAAAAATATATAATGAAAAAGAAAAAGAAGAATTATTTTATAGCCAGTTAGGAATTTCAGTGCTTTTTGTTCTTTTGAAAATTAAAGAGATATTTGTATAAGAGGAATCTTGGTTGGAAGGAAAAAAAAAAAAAGGTTAATAGATAAAGCATTTTGAGAAATTAATTAATTATCTTATGATGAAAAGTTCTGCTTTGGGAAGAAAGAGCTCTCTATATGAGTTTTGGAGAACTTATACTTTACTTCATTGCTGTAAAACCCCTTAAATTAAATAAGGGTACTATAGTCTTTTGACCTTTTTTTTTCAGAAAAGAAAAATTCAAATTATTGGATGAACTTGGAAAGAATCGGATCTAGGTTCGTTTGGGCAGATGTGTAAGGAAAATTTAAAAATTAGGGTCAAAATGTAATTATTTAAGGGTGTTTTTGAAAAGAAATTTCAAAAACGGGCCAAAAGATAAATAATCAAAATAGTGACCAATCTCTCTTAAACTAACATGTGGCGCCACAGTTTTTAAAATTGCCATAAATCCCTGCATTTTTCCTTTTTTCTCCTCGAGATCCCTGAGCCCCTTCATCCACAACCAGCCGTTGTAGCTATCCAACCCGATTTTTGGTAAGAATGAGCTTGACCTTTTTGGAAATTCATTGTATTAAGAGAGGTTGACTTGCGACTTTGTGTGGTGTTGAGCATTGAACGGCGGTGAAACACTGATTTTTGGCCGCAAAAGATCGAAGCTTCGCAGGTTTCTTCCCGCACTCTGGTGACTCAATGGGTTGCGATGGTTGCCAGCAAATCTTCAGCGGAGGTCAAGAAAGGTCTTGGCCGGAGCTCGTGCCTAGAGAAAGTCCAGTGCAGTGGTTGGATGGGTTGTACAATGAATGAGTGAGTTTTGGGCTCAGGGACTTCAATGAAGAAGAGATCAAAATTAAGGGATTTAAAGGAAATTTTAGATACTATTTGCCATGTATCGAAATCTGGTAGAGTGGGCACTGTATGTAGGAATTGCACTTTGACCTAGTTTTGCAAAGATTCTTTGTATTAATGTCCTCCATAAATTGGTTTTAATCCTTACTTTAAGCTTTTCTTCATGTTTTCGCCTAAATGAACTGGAGTTATAAATATCCTTATTTATATTTTTCTTTAAATATTCGAACTTTTGAATTTACTAAAATACCTTTAGCTTAAAAATTACTTCTTTACTATTTTAAAATTTGGGTTTTTACATGTGTAATTTTCTATTTATTATAGAATTTGATTGGTGTAAGACATTTATTGCTCTTTTTTAGAATAAAACGCAATTAGTTTTGTGGTTTTAATATATTTTGTGTCATTAAGCACAAATAATTAATTAGAGTGGGACAAATATGATAGGTCCTTAAATTTGAGGAAAATAATTGATGAAAGTTACAATCTGAAAACGGATAGAGTTCCATAAAAAAAAGTGACGAATACAATTTTTTTGCATGTTCTGATCATTTTGTCCTTTTCTTTAATTAATATGTAATTGATTGAGTTACATCTAGTTGATAGATACTAATTTATCATACCAATAATAGATACAGACATAGTGATTAGTGATCGAAGACTTAATCTAATGCCTACCACACAATACTTTCAATATTCATGAGGTTTAAAGCTCAAATCCTCACATATTTAAATAGAGTTAATACCAATAACATCCCGCTATTATGATTAAATAACATTTAATCCTCTGTTATTATAAAACTTACAAATATTCTCTCATTTTCAAAATTGGAAAAAAAAAAAAAGAAGTATACTTTAGTAGTTTTTTTGGTCAAACTTGAAATATAAAATATCTAAAATACCCTAACAAATGCTTTAAAAATCTTTCACCAAATACTCTCCATTATCTAATTAATTTTTTTTTAAAAAAAGAATATCACATTATTTTTTCAGATTATAAAAAAAAAATGTTGATAGTACTTTTTTTCCATAACTTTTTAGATTATTAATTTTTAAAGAAATCAATTAAGGATTATTTGGATATCAATATTCTAAGGGTATTAATATCATTTAGAAAAGAATTTAGTCAAAAATTTGACCAAAAAGAGAAGAAAGGATATTTTTTTTGTTTCATAAAATACAGTGAATATTTTGGATTTTATGAGAATAAAATGTTAAATGTGGTGTTTAGTTAAAACATATGGTTGTTTATAGGACTATGTAAAATGACGAAGTGAATACTGTCGAGTCCACTTTTACTAGAGCCCCAGCGTTGTGAGGCCTTTGATTCAAACCCGTAGAAAGGGTTGTTTTGTTGCATGCATTAACAAATTAATTAATACAACTATAAGAAATACACTTTCTTAACTGAGATAATTTTTTTCCCCCTTTTATTGATCTTCAAACTTTTATGTAATTAGCAACAAATAGAAGCGACAAAAAAAATCACATAATAGAAAACGTAAATACAAAAGATGACATATCAGACCTCGCCAATCAGACGACAACTATCATATTCTTAATATCATAGGAAAGGGAATAAGTATAACGACGCTATGCATTAGTTACTCTTGATTAATAATGTCAAACAAGGTCCCTAAAATGGTGAGAACGAATGCGATAGAGGCAGCGATGAAAGCAATAATCGACCACGGGTGTTTGAAATAGTCACGCTTAAGGACTCTGATATATCTAGGACAACGACGTTTGGAATACCTGTTCACCTCAGTAGTAAGCTGGTCGTAATAATTTTTCTTGACGTAAGTGTCAATGTACAGTTTGTTGAAGATTTTGGTAGCGTCATCAATATTCAACCAGCTAATAATGGTCTTACTCTTGCAGAGTACTTGAAGATCCTCGTTAGTGTCGATGAGGTTGTCTAGAAGAACAGCGTAAGAAGTGACGATGGGCTCATAACCCGGGCAACACTGCTCCAAGCTGATGAGGTTTCGGAACACCGTTTCCGTGGTCTCCTGAATGAGCAGAGTTGGAATCTCCATCACACCTGTTTTGCTGAGGAATCTAATGTCCAATATAGATTGTGAAAATTCGCTTGTCCTGAATCGGATTCGGGAGTCCTCGAGACGTGTAGCTGAATGCATACGCTCCAATACGTTAAAACTTGTTCGTTTTGTATTCATATCTGAATTCAAAACTAACAAATTTCTCAACAGATCGAGAATGTGTTTGCTTCCATGATTAGTAGAAAGAAGAGGTTGAATGGGAGTTTTTTTAGTTGAGAAAATGCCATCAAAGAAGTCAATGGCAAGTTGAACAAGTGGCTTTGTGTCTATAAATGTAATTTTGGTCAGGTCGAACAAAGTGTCAAGCACAAGCCAAGGTATTTGGTTCTCTAGCAATATCAGGTCGTGGTATAGAAATTGGAACAGACAAGACATGGTGAAAATTGGATCACCGTTTTCTACGAGACCCGGATATGATTTCTTGCGAAAAAGCTCAATGATGAAGCAACCATCGAGCACCAACATCTCTAAGAATTTGTCTGCTTTCATACCAATTGGCCCGGCATAATAGTCGCGAGCCTCATTCTGGACATCGCTAATGGCTGTGATGAAATTTCTGATCAACTTTGAGTCATAACGAATAACATCAGTCGGATTTCGATCAAGTGGGTTTGGTTTCGAAAGACGAGAGATAAGGTCAAGCAGGTACTTTTGTTTTATCCTGTTTGTTGGTTTCAGTTGGACGTTGTCATGGTGGAAGGGACCAAAGGAAAATGCATTGGGTGTAAAAGCATCTTTACTATGCCTAGAGAGTATAGTTGGGATTTTGAAGATGCTGCACTGAGGCGGCATGGCCAGATTATCAGACAGCTCTCTTTCTATGCTGCTTGACAATGCTTCAATATCAATAACTTGATGTTCTCCTCCAGCATTCGCCATTATATCTCGGTAATCTTCACTCTATAATTATGGGGAAAAAAATGAACACAGAAAGAAAGAGAGAAAAAAGAAAAAGGTATGAGGTTCAGGTTATGTAAAAGTAAAACCAATCAATCTTTAAGTTCATGTTTGATAATATAGAGTTTATGTTCCTTCTGTGCAGCAAGAAAAGGGGAAAAAAAAATAGATACAAAAAACAAAATATGTAACTAGAAAACACAGAATAAGAAAAGGATAAATCATACCAGAGATGGAAACAAGGGCTTTTTATGGAGTACGTACGTACGTTCTTTCTAGCTTATACCAAATGCGGTTTTTGGCTGCGATAATGCAACGACGATACAGGTGCTCGCACCTTTATATGCACTAGATAGGGAACATGTTTCGATTTTCTTTACCTGTAGAAGAAAGTTCAACTCTAATATTTTATCATTGGATAAGCTGACACGAGCCTCACTTTAGTACTAAATTACTATTTACGTTTGCATCTAGCCAGTTAGGAATTTCAGTACTTTCTGTTCTTTTGAGAATTAAAGAGCTGTTTGTTTAAGAGGAAAATTCGTTGGAAGGAAAAATTATAATAAATAGTGCATTTAAAGGAATTAATTATCTTGTGAAATTTTACTTTGGAAACAAAGAGCTCTCTGTTTCAGTTTTGGAGAAGTTATACTTTACTTCGCTGCGGTGTAAAGAGTACATGATATGTAGATTCCCACAATTCAAAGCTCTCTCATTTAATCTTCAAAAACTCATAGCTTTGCAACCATAAGAGTAGCACAGCATGAATAAGGGGAAAATTCTTAACAAATGGAAATCTAAGGGGTTAGATGTATACATTAATCGACTTTTCTTTTATGTAAAGAGGGGGCAGTTTGGGCAAGTGAAATGAGAGAGAGAGAGAGAGTCTGAGAATCATGAGAGTCACGAGGCATTAAAGAAGAAGAACTATAATGTTATGTATGTTGGAAAGTAAAACAAACTTTATTATTTATTCAAATATTTTTACGAGAGAAAATTTTCAACTTTACTCTTCAAGCTCACTCACTTACTAGAAGCTATACTTTTTTCTCTCTTCTCTTTACTCTTAGAAGCTTTACTTCTTACTTGATGCTTACAACTCAAATGGAGAGGGGTATTTATACTACATGAGAAACAATGAGAACTACACAAATAAACAATTACAAAAATTCTTAAGCCACACATATTTTCTTTTACATATTTCTAATAATAATCTAATTAATCAGATAATTCACATGCAAAAAGCTAATATCTAGCTAACACTAGAAGATTCTAGGTGGAGAACTATTTTAATTTGGACTTGGGTTTTTTTCTTTTATGAGCTTTACACTTAAGCTAACTCCAACTTATTAGGCCTCATGTTGATGGGCTTAAACACTTCTTATGAGCTTAAACAAGTTTATTTTTCAACAATGTATGTGTTTGCTTTGTTTTTTATATATTAATCTCGTTAGTAAAAGATAAGGGTGTTTAATCCAAAACAAAAAGAAAAAGTTACCCTCGATGTTAAAAGCAAACACAGTGAAATGAGTTTTCATCCAGCGGATTACAAAGTTGCTAAGAAGAACAGATACTACTAATCATCAAATCTCACTCAACCATAAAGATTGTGAATTAGGAATAGTCATTGTTATGATTGTATTGTAGCTAATCCAAGGGGGAAAAATAGTTTACTTTAGTAGTGATTATGTACACCTAGCTAATTAACTTCTTTTTTTTTTTTCCTTTTTAGTTAAATAATGATTCTATTGTCACTTCTCTTTTTTCTCTCTCTGTACTATTTTTAAAAACACCCATCACGGAAATTTAAATTTGAAAAATCTCCTTTTTCATAACTTTACGGTAGTATTTCTCTCAGGATTTTATTTAGTTTTCGTTATAAAAGAAATAATCCCGAGACTTTTTTACCGTTTTCAATAATGGTTTCCAATTCGAGTACTCTTTTTGATGGCTAGATTTTTTCCAATTGAGTTTTATCTAGGAAGATTTTTAACAGTTTTGGTCCAGTTTCTATTTACGTTTTTTTGGCTATTTGCCTTCCAGTTGTTTGTTCTTAATTCTTGTTCTTTCTTTTTTTTATTATAAGTATTTTTTTTTTTTTTGGTATTGCTAAGCAAAAGATTATTAGTGTAGTTGAGTACAAATCGAAGTATCAAGGCAATGAGATCTGATAAAGGAGGAGAATTCACATCCCACGAGTTTCAGAAGTATTGTGAAGACAATGACATCCGCCATCCTTTAACAGTACTAAGATCTCCCCAATAGAATGGTGCCGCAAGAAAGAAGAATAAAACAATCTTACGTACAGCCAAAAGCATGCTCAAAAGCAAAGGAATGTCAAAGGAGTTTTGGGCTGAAACTGTAGCTTGTGCAGTTTACCTGTTAAATCGTTCTCCAACAAGAAGCGTATGGGGAAAGGGGAAAGACGCCACTAGAAGCTTGGAGTGGAAGAAAGCCTGGAATCTCTCACCTAAAAGTGTTTGGAAGCATAGCTTATACTCACATGCCTGATGAAAAGAGAATCAAGCTCGATGATAAAAGTGAAAAGTTTGTCTTCATCGGCTATAACTCTAACTTAAAAGACTACAAGCTCTATAATCCAAGTAATGGCAAGACTATTATTAGTCGCGATATGGAGTTTGACGAAGAAAGCACCTAGGAATGGCACACACAAGAGGGAAATTATGACTTCCGACCATACATTGAAGAAGAAAGCGAGCAACAAAGAATGGAGCAAATAAGAGAAGAATTACAAGAGCCTGTTACCCCACCTACTTCATCAATAGCAAGCACTCGTCAAGAAACAATAGTAGGATCATCTTCAAGCAGCAGTTCAAGTGAAAGGATACCAAGATTAAGGAGCTTACAAGAGATATATGAGGTGACTGAAAATCAAAATGACCTGACTCTCTTTTACCTCCTTGCTGATTGTGAACCATTAAGCTTTGATGAAGCTACACAAAGTAAAAAGTGGCGAGATGTGATGGATGAAGAAATAAAAGCGATCACAAAAAATGATATATGGGAGCTTGCTACACTTCCAAAAGAGCACTAAGCAATCGGTGTGAAATGGGTTTACAAGGCTAAAAAGAATGCTAAAAGAGAAGTGGAGAGATATAAGGCAAGATTGGTCGCAAAAGGATACAGTCAAAGACCCGGCATAGACTATGATAAGGTATTTGCTCCTGTCGCCCATCTAGAAACGGTACGATTGATCATCTCATTGGCTGCTCAAAATATATGAAAAATTCATCAAATAGATTTCAAGTCTGCTTTCTTAAATAGAGTCCTTGAAGAGGAAGTCTATATAAAGTATTACACCTCCTTGCTATACTGCGTACAAATATGCTCACTTATGCTTAGAAAAGCTAAATAGTGTTTTCTTACTTTTATTGACCTTGCAAAAGCGGAAAGTAGAGGATAAATTTAAACTTTTCTATTTAGTTCTGAAAATATTTGTGATACACCTATTTTACATGGCAGTAATATATACTTTTTGTACAATACAAAACACAGTTTTAATACTATTCACAACTCCCACAAGATCACTACATACATATGCATAGTAAAAATATATACAAAGTTCTCAAAAAGTCCTCCTTCGGTTCAAAATTGGCATATGAACAACATTGGAGTGGAAATAGCTCAGCCAACACTGCTTTTGGTTATGATCATCTGCATCACAAGAACTAAATGAGCAATGGCTCAGTAAATAGAAATCCATGCATGCTTATGAACAATTTGTATATAAAACTTATTAGTCTTTGTACCCTTAATTTCCTTAGAAAATATTAACATTTAAATCATGTTTGGGCCCCTTCCTTGTATAGTTCCTAACTCAGTGATATAGTAGGTATCCTCTTAATAAATATCATTTGAGCCTTACCCTGTCTTGGAATTAACCTCAACGGATTTGACCTCCCTCTTATTTGGTTCACCCTGTCTTGGACTTAATCTCAACGGACTTCACTATATTTACCTACTAGATCAACAAGATAAGAACCCTACCCTTCTTTAAAATAAATAACGTTTAGGGTACAAGATTCTTTATTAAAATCATAACCTATAAATAATTATTTTGTGCATACATACACGACATGCTTTATGAAAATGATGTGAACAATTTTCGAATATATAAATCTTAATGTCACAAATATATCATCTTTAATATAAACAATTATATACATAGGTTCTTATGATACTGGAGTGAAATTCCCACTTACCTTGTATCCAAAAATAAAATAAGGTGAAAGGTAGACTTCTACTCTAAGGGATGCTTGATATGCTTTAGTGACCTGATCGTGACATCATAGTTTATTTTAATTCCATTTTCTCATAAAATGGTTACCAGGAATGTAGAGCAACAAGCTCACACAAGAATTCACAAAAATAGAAACATAAGGCACATAATAATTGTTCATACTAAAAAAAATTAGACTTCACCACATCTTTAAAATTCAGATAACACATTCAAAGTGATAAGATGTCCCTATTATTCCCTATGAAATAAATATCAATTATACAATAACCACTTCTATTAATTATACTGAAGCTTTTAACACATAACTCACCATTATAAAGGTAAAAAAATACCAATTCTATACTCCTTATGTGCTTTGCATATCTTTCTTTACTAGCCTTAACTACTTAATACTTTTATCTAATTGGTTCTTCCTCATGTGGAGTATATTCACTAGTTTAATTATTGGACTTGTTGATATTCATCCGCTAATACCTATAACTATACTTCGCCTATAGTCACAATAGCCTATAGTTTCAATTACAATTGAAACTCCAATCAATTCCAATAATACACAGCATATACCAATTCGGAGGTCAATTAATACTCATAAATAATCATAAAAGTTCATATAGGCAGCATATTAAATTCTTTCTCCTAAACACATATAAATTTCAGATATAGAAATACTTATATACTTCTATATATATATATATATATATATCCTTATGTGCGTAAGACGAATATAGATAAAATAAAAATGAAAGCTTCCATAATTAAACTGACCTTGCAGAAAGTGGGATTGAGTTGTTTCAGAAATTTACGATGACTATTTTCTTAAGGAACTGAATAGAGGGAGGTAAATAGAGGTGGATAAGAGATATTGATCTAGTAAGGCATTGGAATAAGGAAAAGCTTGTTAAACTCAATGGATAATATTTAGTCTTAATAGAAAAATGTGTGAGTCGGTTAATAAGCTCAATGACAAATAAAATAATAAAACAAAAATACATATATACAAATTTATCAATAGATATATTTGCACATAAATTTATGAACTTAAAATAAAGTATTTTAATGACATTAACATAACAAAAAAACATAGATGTGCAGTAACGTTCTAAAATGGTAATATTAGCATATGTATATATATTATATGGTTTAAGTATCAAAAATACGTATACAACTGAAGGAAATAAAAAAAACAATACTATCTATCTCTATAGATTACATTAAAAACAATTGAAGATTTTATTAATAATTAAAGTAAAGCCGCTAATCATAAGCACATCAATTTCTTCTTGGAACGAAGAATCTATCTTTCATTGCACATATAAACTAGCAATTCTAGTAAGTCAATTAATTTATTTATTTTCTATAAAAAGTAGAAATGAGCATACTAAATAAAAACTAGGAATGTTTATTATTGACTGGAAGCATTTATGAAAATTTTGGACACTACATAAAGTAACCATTTGGGTATGAGATTAAGGGATAAGAAGATAAGGCCCTAAAGTTGAAGAAGGCCGTTGAAGGGTTAAAGCAAGCACCAAGAGCATGGAATAGCCGCATCGACAAGTACTTCCAAGATAACAACTTCATTAAATGTCCTTATGAGCATATGTTGTACATCAAAGATCAAGATGGAGATATCTTGATCATGTGCCTCTATGTCGATGATTTGATCTTCACGAGGAGTAATCCATCCATGTTCGAAGAGTTTAAGAAAGCAATGACATAGGAGTTCGAGATGACTGACATCAGACTCATGTGTTACTATTTTGGCATAGAAGTGAAGCAAGAAAAAGATGGAATTTTCATTTCACAAGAAAGCTATGCTAAGGAGATCATCAAGAAGTTCAAGATAAATGATTGCAAAACTGTCAATACACCGATCGAATGTGGAGTCAAGCTATCAAAGCATGATGAAGGAGAAAAAGCGAATCAAATACTCTACAAGAGCTTAGTTGGAAGTTTGTGCTACCTGACTTGCACAAAACCTGATATTCTCTATGTTATGGGCCTGGTCAGTCGTTACATGAAATCTCCAATAATCACTCACTTGAAAATTGCCAAAAGAATCCTTCGATATATTAAAGGTACAACTAACTTTTGCTTACGATATTCATCATCTAATAACTATAATCTTGTAGGTTACGATAACAGTGATTGGAATAGAGACTTAGATGATCGAAAGAGTACAAGTGGTTTTATATTCTTCGTAGGAGACACTACTTTCACATAGATGTCTAAGAAGCAACCAATCATCACACTTTCAAGTTCTGAAGCAGAGTATGTTGCAGCTACATCATGTGTCTGTCATGTGATTTGGCTAAGAAATTTGTTAAAGAAATTATGTATTCCGCAGAATGAACCCACTGAGATCTATATTGACAATAAATCAGTAATTGCATTAGCAAAGAATCCCATCTTTCATGATAGAAGCAAGTACATCGATACCTGCTACCATTATATAAGGGAATGTGTTGCAAAAAATAATGTGTAACTAAAGTATGTAAAGACTTAAGACTAATTGGCAGATATTTTCATTAAACCACTTAAGTATGAAGATTTTCTTAATTTAAGAAATTTACTAGGTATCACAAATCAAGTTTAAGAGAGGTATTAGAAATAAACTTTTTTTGTGACCCATTGGGCCATAATTTAATTGTTTGGGCTTATGTTGTGAGTTAGGCTTGTTTTAGTGTGTGTGTGTGTGTGTGTGTGTGTATCTAATAGCCCATAGTTTAACATCTAAGTTTCTAGAGTATTCTTGTATTTGCTATATTACTCGTGTATTTTGTATAATTAATTAGGTGATAGAGCTTACAAGGAGCATCTAGAATCATCCTTAGAGTAGTATAAATAGAGTGCTACTCCCTCTATTTTGAATCAAACAAAAGAGAAACAATTCAAGTAGTAATACAAATTTTCTCTTCTACCAAAATTATCTCTAGTTTCTTTCTTAGCCTTTCTAGCCTTAAAAATTTCCTATTTTCAACAAGTACGACCAGTACGTGGAATACATGGAACTAAGGGAGATGGTGCATGGTCATGGGAAGGTTGTGAGACAGATGAAATAACATGAGATGGGCAATCATTTGGAGGACTTGAATGAGCACGTGATGTAGCAGTAGATAGGCTAGGCAATGCAGTGGACCGTGGGGTGGGAGATAACGGTTATGAGCTAGGTTATGAGGTGGTGGGCTACAATATTGGAGAAGATTTATTAATTAAAGGTATTGGCCAAGAAGTTATACCTACTTCAAAAGTCCTCGAGCTTGAAGAATTTGAAGTTGTAGAATGTGACCCAGTGATGACATAGTAGTAGGAATAGTAGTAACTGGGGAAAATAGTGCTACTAAGGAGGAAGATTTTGATGACCATTGTTGAATAAGAGAGGAAGATAATTTAGAGGGAGTGGAAAACACAGTAACAACAGGAAATACATTTTTAATAAATTTAACATGATGAGATTGAAAAATCTTTTTTTTATCTGGGTTGTAACACTTGTAGGCACTTTAGTCAGTTGAATATCCTAGAAAAATACACGAAGTAGACTTGGGTTTGTGTTTAGTATAAGATTTTAACCATGGAAAACAAAGACACTGAAAAACTCGTAATTTATCAGAGTTCAGAGGACTTTGAAAAAGACACTCATAAGGAGATTTGTGATTTATTAGGACTGGAGTAGGAAGACGATTGATAAGGTAAATGGCAGCAGTAAAGTGTAGGTCCAATAAGATAGAGAGAGAGGCGATGTGAAGAAGGGTGAGGCCAGTTTCAACAACATGTTGGTGATGTCGTTCAGCAGAATCATTATGTTGTGGAGTATCACGAGGTGTTTTTAAGTGTTGAATACCATGACTTTATAGAAATGATTTGAGAGCAATATATTCACCTCCACCATCAGAATAGACTGTCACAATTTTATTTTTGAAGAAATTTTTGACTAATAATTTAAATCGAAGAAAAATTGAGTAAGCATCAGATTTTCGACATAAAGGATAAAACCAAACATACTTAGTGTAGGGATAAACAAAAGTAATATGATAATTAAATCCATCAACAGAGACAATGGGAGAAGGACCCTAAACATCCGTATAAACAAGAGGGCTCTACTTTTTAAAGAAGTACCAAGAGGTAAACGATGAGTTTTATTACAATGACAGGAAAATAATAAAATGAGTTTAAAGATTTGACGGGTAATGAAGCAATATTAAAGCGAGCAAGTTGACTTGTGACATTGGTAGAGGGATGACCATGAAGATTGCGTCAAAGTTGATAGGAGCCTTTGACACCAACGCATGCACTGGGAAAAGTGGTTGAGGTTGATGTCAGAGCCAAATTTCTAGGCCATTTATAAACGTCGAACTTGTTCGGACCGTGAAACAGGTGTGCCTCCGTGTGTAAATCCTTCACAACAAAAAAATTGGGAAAAAATTCAACAGAAGCATGATTAGTTTACAAAATTGAGATACAGAAATTAGATTTTGACGAATGGAAGGAACACACAGAACATTGGAAAGGGAAATTGTATTATGAGAAGAAGGTAAAGAAACGAAGTCAATGTGAGAAATAGGTAGACCTGAGCCATCACCAATCATAACATCTTCTGTGCCATCATAATTTTGATACCGTAACATATTGGAAAGATCTGATTTGACATGATGAGACGTACCATAGTCCGTAAGCCAAGGAGAAGTAGTTGAAGTGAACGGAGAAATATGATTGGCCTGTGGAGACAGACGTAAGTGCCGAAATAATTTGTAGCATTAACGAGCATTATGTCCACGTTTGCTACAAAACTGGCAGAACACCGGTTGTGACAAGGGTGTCAGAAGAAGACCCGTAGAGGGCTTGCGATCATTCATGGGTGCCATAAGAGACTGAGCTTGGGTCGTGGTTAGATTGTGATGGACCACGTTTTTCAGGACCATGGGCAAAGTGAGGGGCAGAGTTGGTGCCACTTGAATGTAGTGGACCCGAGCCACGAGCAAAGTTGGCGGTGATGAGAATCGAGTCGAGCTCTTGTTTATTAACTTTGAGAAATTCCTCGTGATCAACCAATTTGTCATATAAATCTTCAAAAGAAATAGGCGTATCGCGGGTGTGCAGAGCAGCAACAACTTCCTTGTATTCGTTACCAAGACTTCGAAAGTAGTAGAGAAGCATATCTACATCACTGGGTGGGGAACCAATATTGGCTAATTCATCAACAATAGATTTGAGACTCTGAAGAAATTCAGCAACGAGCTTTGTACCATGAGTCATGGAGCTTAAACGGCCTTTAAGGTGCATCATACGGGTATGGGACTAACTAGCATAGAGTTTAGTAAGGCGATCCCAGGCTTTTTTGCTTGTTTTAGAATATGAGATGAAGGCGACAACTGTTTCTGATAGCAAGGCAAGGATTGCATGGAGAAGAAGTTGATCTTGACATTTCCAAAGGAGATAGGTAGGATCTGGTGTGGAGGAATTGTTAGAGATAATGAGAGGTTTAGGACCAACTGAATTGCCAGAGATGAAACTAAGAAGGTCAGACCGAAAAGAAGAGCATGGAATTGAGCACGCCAAAAGGGGTAATTGGAGGAAGTGAGTTTGAAGGGCAATGGTGCAGTGACATTTATGGTGATGAGATTAGGTGGAGAGGAGGCAGGGGCGGTGGGAGTCGAAACCATTTGTGGGTGTGATACTTTGATTAGTGCTTGATTATTCCATGAGTAGGAAAGGAACGTGGAGAATATTGGCTGTGTTGAAAAAAAAAAAATACAAATATTGGCCAGGAATTGAAGATACTCAGTAGAGCTTAGATTTCACTGATACCATAAAGAGACTATGATATGATACTGGAAAATTGATAATTCTTTATTGATAGTAAACATATATATATAGACATAATAATAATTTACAAATCAAAATTTAAATGAAATTACAGTGGACTATGAAGGCTGAAAATCTGAAATAAAATACAAAAAAAAAAAAAAAAAAATCTAAACTCCAGCTATCATTTAAACTAAGAATAAGATATAACAATTTAATTTAAATTATTTTGACTTTGTTAAGATTGTTGGAGTAGATGACTCATCATTCTCAATAGCCATTAGTGCCACACCAATATATTCTTCGTTGAACCCTTAAGAAAAATCCATATGCTAATCTAGGCATTAAAATGAAAAAAAAAAAAAAAGAAAAGAAAAGAAAAAAGAGCTCTTAGCAAAATGGCTGCTTTTCATTCTTTATTTTAGTAAGTGTCATTGTTTTTTGCTTTATAGCAAAATGGTTGGAATTTATCAGTTCAAAAAGTTTTACTATATCAGATATTAAATATATACGTAATAGGAACTGACATACACTAATATGCAACTGATTTATTAAAGAACTCATACACATTAGTATAGGATGATTTATTGACAGCTGATATATTGAATTTCTAATATACTCATTATAAAAGTTGATAAGAATCATAAAAAGGTAAAAATAAAAATAAAGACACTTATAAAAGTGAGGTGTCATACTTGACGTGCGCTATTTTATAAATATGCAAGGTATTTATCTCTATTCTATAATAATATAGAATAATTGAACTCTAATAAATACCAATAAATCATGTGTAACCTAATAATTCTATTAAGTCTCTAAATATTAAAAATTAACTATTCAAAGTATATATTGTAATTTAATAAATTTGTATTAGTTAACTTTATCAGTATATATATATTCCCAAACTTTCCTTCTTTCACTTATGAACTCAAATGCATTCCAATTATCTAGACAAATTCTTCCTTAATGAACCTCTTAATTAACGATCTTTAAAACTTTGGAGGAAAAAATAAAAGGATGAACTAGAGGCTCAGTTAGTAACTAATAATCTTATCTAATTTGATCAAATATGTATAAACCAAAATCATAACAAATATTTTTCAAAATAAATTTGGCTTCAGAAACCAAAACTTTTGAAATATTCAAATTAAGTCATTTAAAAAATAATTTGACAAAAAGAAGTAATAAATTTCCAAATCTGTCTTTTCAAATCCCTTTTTCAGTTAATAATAATTTCAATTATATTTTTTCTCAGTTTTTAGCAACTATGGTCATACTTAACCCCTATGATTAGGTCTGAATCTGCTACAAATAATTTTTGTAGCCGAGTCCGAATCTACAACACAAACAACCCTTGGAGCTTGGTCCAAATCTATTACAAATAATCAATATAGCCAGGTATAAATCCATAGTATTTAACCCTGTAACTAGGTCAGTATTGGCCACATATAACCCCTATAGAATCGGTCCATATTATATAGTAACTGAAAAGAGTTTCAAAATACATTCATATACAATAACAGTTCATAAATAGTTTCACTTTTCTCATTACATTACTATAATTATTTCAAAATAATTTTCATATAACAATGCTTAATAATAATTTCATATACTTGATTCATATTTTGGTATAAATAACTATAAAATCAGAAAAAGTGACTATTACAGTAAAACAATATTTTTTCAATAGATAAACTCATTTCGTAAAAAGTATATCTATATCTCTTGCCATTTTTGTGTCAATGGTAATAGTGCTTTATCCCGTTGCCTCTATATAGTCATCATTTCCAATTTTTATTTTGTCTTGATTTTATTAAGCCTACAGAAAATAGTTTCACCCCTTGGTCATGTGGTTACTGTAACCACTATCTAAGTGCCTAAGTACCATCTATCTTTTTTCTCTTCCGATGTAGCTTGGCAAATATATAAGAGATTATTCTCTGAGTTTGTTTCTTCAAAAAAATAAGCTTGATGATTTTGTTTCAAATGGCAAGATTTTTTTAGATGTCCGAACTTTTTGCAATTTTGGCATTATGATTTTTTTTTAAGACCAACAATCTTTCTCTATGTGACTTTTTCGCTTGCAAATACCACATGGAGGATACTTACCATTATTTTCTGTCTATTTTCTTTTTAAAAAAAAAGTCTCTCACCTTTTTTTTTTAATTTCTGAGACTATGTACTGAATTTAAATTGAAAGGCATTTTCTATGTCATTTCATAATACCTTTCTAATCTTTTTTCATAAGCCTTTAAAGAGCCCACTAATTCTGCAGTTGTTAATTTATTTATGTCTTTTATCTCTTTAATAGCTGCAATAATGAGATCATGTTTTTCTATGCAGGTAACTAGAATTTTACCCACAACTTTCTCTTTTGGATTATCATCTTGATAGGCTCTTAATTGATTTACTATTTCATCTATTCTTGAATAATAATCTTTAACGGTCTCAGAATCTTTCATTTATAAATTTTCAAACATTCTTCTCAAAGTTTGAAGTACAGTAGCATGTACTTTTTCATTGCCTTGGAACTCCTCCTGTAAATTATCTCATGCTACTTTTGCACTTGTACCTCCCATAATTCTTGGAAAATATTTGTCTGCCAAGTGTATCCGGAGTGCAAGTAGTACTAGAGAATCTTTGTATTGATTCTCCTTTAGCTCTTTTTCTTGTGCTGTATTTAGAGTGGAAATGTCTTCGGGAACAATAAATCCGTTACTAACAACATCCCACAAGTCTCGAGTACAAAAATAATTCTTCATTTTGATAGACCAAAAATTATAGTTTTCACTATAGAAGACTGAAATTGGGATTGATGAGTGGAATATATCGGGCCATAGTAATAGATTAGAAAAACACTACACCTAGACTCTGATACCACGTTTATCAGTATATAGAAATAGTTAATTGGAATTGGATGGCTTGGATTTAAATGAGTGGTATGCAAAAGGGAGACTAAATTATAAGATACAGGATGTGGGATAGTGGGTGATGATCATGAGGCTTTAGGCCAGCACTTGGACAAGATATGAGAAGGAATATTGGCTTTAGTTTTATATATATAAGATAGAAAAGACAACAAGTAGGAGTTGATAATAATTATGGACGAAAAAGACCATATAGTATTGATTGATTATTGTTCTTCTTGTTGTTTAATGCTTCGCATGCACATTATACATATATATATATATATATAGCCATGATAGTCGGTTATTTTCACCGACATTAGATTTTTTTTGCAGCCACTTTCTATTATATGGATATTTAGTGTCTAGATTTTTCTAAAATTATTAAAACAATCATTATTTATGAATTTTTATTAATTTATGAATAGTTCAGATGAATCTCGAAATTCGCAGCACTTTCTCAATAATTATATAGTAACCAGAATAAATAGGCAAATGGCTGTAAGTAATGACCACCAAAATCTTGAAAATAGGTGACGTTGAAAAAATAAATTTGTTTAAGCCCATAAGAAGTGTTTTAAACCTATCAACATGAGGCCTAATAAGTTAGAATTAGCCTAAGTGTAAAGCTTATAAAAGAAAAAATCCAAGTCCAAATTAAATAAGTCTTCCACCTAGAATCTTCTAGTGTTAGCTAGATATTAGTTTTTTACATGTGAATTATTTGATTACTTAGATTATTATTAGAAGTGTGTAGAAGAAAATATGTGTGGCTTAAGGATTTTTCTAAATGTTTATTTGTGCGGCTCTCATTATTTCTCATGTAGTATAAATACCCCTTCTCATTTGAGTTCTAAGCATCAAATAAAAAGCAAAACTTCTAAGAGTAAAGAGAAGAGAGAAAGAAGCATAACTTCTAGCGAGTGAGTGAGCTTGAAGAGTAAAGTTGAGAATTTTCTCTTGTAAAAGTATTTAAATGAATAATAAAGTTTTATTTTACTTTCCAACAAAGTAGTATCGGAGTCAGGTTATGAGTTCTCATAAAATTCTAAGTATGCTCTGTAGTTGCAGTTTTGACTGATTTTCTACATCAGAAAAGAATTCTTGAGATTGAGAGTATTATCTATTTATTCCAAATGTATTACTATTACATATCAAATCGAAGAGCTCGACGAGATAAAAACACTGCTGCAAAAATCAGCCCAATCGGAGTCCGAAAGACTCTGAACAAGTTATCGGAAGTTTGCTATCATAATTGAGTCAACTCACCGAGTTAAGCTGAGTCAGAGCCGTTTGACCAAGCCGTCATAGTCATTAACCGAGCCGTTAGAGCCATTGACCAAGCCGTCAGAGCCATTGGATCACACCGTTGACTACACCGTCGGAGTCGTTGACCCGACTGTTGACCAGCGTTGACTTTAACTAATTGATATACAAGTCAATCTTAAGATTTTTTGATGTTCTGGATCAATCTGTGTAGTCAAAATTTCCAAAAATTTACTCTGTTAAGAATTATGGCTACTGGCAGTTTAGTATCTCTTCAAGTTCCACCACTTCAAGGTAACGACTTTGATAATTATACGATCAAAATGAAGGTCCTTCTTGGAGCACATGATGTTTGGGAAGTAGTAGAGAAAAGCTATAAAGAGCCAAGAGATGAGATAATAATATCCTCAATATAGAAAAATAGTTTAAAAGATTTAAGAATGAGAGACAAAAAAAGCTCTTTTCCTCATCTACCAGGCCTTAGATGATGACGGGTTTGAGAAAATCTCAAGTGCAACCTCCGCTAAGGAAGCATGGGAGAAACTTTAAATTTCATATAAGGGAGAAGAAAAGGTTAAAAAAGGTCTGTCTCTAAACTCTAAGAGGAGAGTTTGATTTACTACACATGACAGAGACTGAGTCAGTTTCTGACTACTTTTCAAGAGTTTTAGCCATTTCGAATCAAATGAAGCAAAATAGTGAGAAATTTGAAAATGTTATGATCATAGAAAAGATTCTTCATTCATTAGACTCTAAGTTCGAGAATATTATTACTATCATCAAAGAAACTAAGTATTTGGGATTCATGACAATAAAACAACTTCTGGGTTCTTTATAAACTCCTAAGGAAGAGAAAAAGAAGAAGCCAAATTTTAAGAAGCAGCTTCTCAATACACAACTTACAGAGAATGAAGACAGCCAATGTAGTGAAAGAAGTCAACATGGTCGTGGTAGAGGACAAGCTCGAGAATAAGGACGTGCTACAAGTCGAGGTCGTGGATGAGGTTAGAATTCTAACAACCACAATGATCATATCAACAATTTCGAAAGAGGAGAAAGCTCTACAAGAAGTCATGGTAGAGGCCGAATGAACTCAAGACTTGAGAAGTCTCAAGTTGAATGCTTCAATTGTCACAAGTTTGGCCATTATGCTAGAGAGTGTAGAGCACCCAATAGCAAAATTAAAGAAAAAGTCAATTACATTGAAAAGAAAAGGGAAGAAAATGGTACCGTGCTACTACCATATAACAACAACGGATGACAAGACAACACATGGTATCTTGACAACGGTGGTAGCAATCATATGTGTAGGCGTCGACTAATGTTCATAGAGCTTGATGAATCAATCAGTGGAAATGTTTCTTTTGGTGATGATTCAAAAGTTACGATAAAAGGAAAAGGTAAAATTCTTATCTGCTTGAAAATGGGGGGCATCAAGTTATTTCAAATGTTTATTATGTACCCACAATGAAAACAAACATCTTGAGTTTGGGACAACTCGTAGAGAATGACTATAATATTCACTTGAAAGATTATAGTCTTTCTATAAGAGATAACAACATGAACTTGATATGTCAAGAAATAGAATGTTCTTATTGAACATTCAAAATGATATGGCAAAATACCTGAAAGCATGTTACAAGGATTCATCATGGCTATGGCATTTGAGATTCGGGCATCTCAACTTTGGAGGACTATAGCTACTATCCAAGAAAGAAATGGTGAGAGGCTTACCATGCATCAATCATCCTGATCAACTTTGTGATGGATGCTTATTCGGGAAGCAATTCAGGAAAAGCTTTCCGAAAGAGTCGAATTCAATAGCCTAAAAGCCACTAGAGCTCGTGCATATAGATGTGTGCGGTCCTATCAAACCAAGTTCTTTCGATAAGAGCAATTATTTCTTGTTCTTTATTGATAATTTCTCAAGAAAGACTTGGGTTTATTTCTTGAAGCAATAATTAGAAGTCTTTGAAGCTTTCAAGAAGTTCAAGGCTACTGTAGAGAAGGAAAGCGGTCTTCAGATCAAAGCTATGAGATCTGATAGAGGAGAAGAATTCACTTCAAAAGAGTTCCAGGAATTTTGCGAAGCAAATCGAATTCGACGACCTTTAACCGTTCCAAGATCCCCTCAAAAAATGATGTGAAAAAAAGAAAGAACCGGACCATCCTCAATATAACTCGAAGCATGCTGAAAAGTAAGAGATTACCCAAAGAGTTCTGGGCAGAAGCTGTTGCATGTGCAATTTATTTGTCCAATCGATCTCCAACAAGAAGTGTATAGGGAAAGACACCACAAGAAGCATGGAGCGGAAGGAAGCCTGGGATCTCCCACTTGAGAGTCTTTGGAAGCATAGCCCATATGCATGTGCCAGACAAACATAGAACTAAGCTTGATGATAAAAGTGAGAAGTTCATTTTCATCGGCTATGACACCAACTCCAAAGGATATAAGTTAGACAATCCTAACAATGGAAAAGTAATCATCAGCCGAGATGTAATATTCGATGAAGAAGGTGAATGAGACTTTAGTTCTCAAATAAATGACTACAATTTCTTTCCACAATTTGAAGATATGGAAACACCAGTAGAGCAAGCAAGAGAAGTCCATCAAAAGGCTATTACTCCACCTTCCTCACCAACATCATCTACTTATGAAGATTCACCTCCATCTTTCTTAACAGAGAGGCATGAAGAACGTACAAGAAGTCTTGAAGATCTATATGAGATGACTGATAGACTCGAAAACCTCACTCTATTTTGCCTATTTACTGATTGTGAACCGGTGAACTTCCAAGAGTTTGTACAAGATGAAAAATAGAGGAATGCAATGGATGAAGAAGTCAAAGCTATAGAGAAGAATGACACTTGGGAACTATCCACTCTTCCTAAAGGTTATAAAGCTATCAGTGTAAAATGGGTGTACAAGGTGAAGAAGAATGCCAACGGAGAGGTAGAAAGATACAAAGCAAGGCTAGTCGTGAAAGGCTATAGTCAAAGAGCTGGCATTGATTACGACGAGGTATTCACTCTTCTTGTATGATTGGAAACTATAAGACTAATTATTTCTCTTACTGCTCAGATAAATAGAAGATTCATCATATAGATGTAAAGTCCGCATTTTTTAATAGAGTTCTTGAAGAAGAATTCTATATCGAACAACCATTAGGTTATGAGATGAAAGGGTATAAAGATAAGGTTTTGAAGCTGAAAAAGGCTTTTTACGGTCTAAAAGCACCAAGAGCATGGAATAACCTAATTGACAAATATTTCCAAGAGAATGGATTCATTAAGTGCCCTTATGAGCATGCTCTCTATGTTAAGACTCAAGATGGAGATATTCTGGTCATATGCTTATACGTGAATGATCTCATATTCACTGAAAGTAATCCAAGGATGTTTGACGAATTCAAGAGAGTAATGACATATGAGTTTGAAATAACAGACATCGGACTTATGGCGTACTACCTCAGTATAGAAGTCAAGCAAAAGGAAGAAGGCATCTTTATCTCTCAAGAAAGCTATACAAAGGAGATCCTGAAGAAGTTTAATATGGATGATTGCAAGCCGATAAGTACACCAGTGGAGTGCGGAATAAAATTATTCAAAGATGATGAAGTAAAAAAGGTGGATCCAACACTCTTCAATTGCCTTGTTGGATGCCTTCGGCACTTGACATGTATAAGACCTGACATTCTCTATGCAACTGGACTAGTGAGTCGTTATATGGAATCTCTAACAATTACTCACTTCAAAGCTGCAAAGAGAATTCTCCATTACCTAAAAGGTACGATCAATCTTAGCTTGTTCTATTCAATTTCTAATTATTACAAACTTATTGGTTACAGTAATAGTGATTGGACCAGAGATACTGATGATCGAAAAAGCACAGCTGGTTTTGTGTTTTTCATGGGAGAAACCACCTTCAACTGGATATCTAAGAAACTACCGATTGTCACCTTTTCAACATGCGAACCTGAGTATGTAGTTGCTACGTCATGTGTTAGTCATGCAATCTGGCTAAGAAGGTTGTTGAAAGACTTAAACATGCCTCAAAAGGAACTAACAGAGATGTGTATCGACAATAAGTCAGTAATAACTTTGGCTAAAAATCCAGTCTTTCATGATCGAAGCAAGCATATCGACACTCGCTATCATTACATAAGAGAATGTATTACAAACCAAGAAGTACAATAGGAGTATGTGAGATCACATGATCAGATTGCTGATATTTTCACCAAGCCACTCAAGTTTGAAGATTTTGCAAGATTAAGAAACTTACTTGGTGTTATAAAACAAGTTTAAGAGGGGTGTTAAAAAAATAAACTTGTTTAAGCCCATAAGAAGTGTTTGAAGCCCATCAACATGAGGCCCAATAAGTTAGAGTTAGCCCAAGTGTAAAGCTCATAAAAGAAAAAAGCCCAAATCCAAATTAAAGAAGTCTTCTACCTAGAATCTTCTAGTGTTAGCTAGATATTAGCTTTTTACATGTGAATTATTTGATTACTTAGATTATTGTTAGAAGTGTATAGAAGAAAATATGTGTGGCTTAAGGATTTTTGTAATTATTTTTTTTTGTGTAGTTCTCATTGTTTCTCATGTAGTATAAATATTCCTTCTCATTTGAGTTCTAAGCATCAAGTAAGAAGCTTCTAAGAGTGAAGAGAAGAGAGAAAGAAGCATAACTTCTAGTGAGTGAGTGAGCTTGAAGAGTGAAGTTAAGAATTTTCTCTTGTAAAAATATTTGAGTAAATAATAAAATTTTGTTTTACTTTTCAATAGTTATACTTAAGGTCTACATCTTTTAAATTAATATTGATGTATTGCACTTAGTTAGAAAAAAAAAAAAAAAAACAATTATCAAATGCTATTACTACCAACACATCGAGATATGCCTCATCAAACTCAAACAGCATGCAGTGCGCAGCAAAAATCACATTTCTTTTATTATTGGCTCTGTATTGGAACCCATATTTTCTGCTAGATTATTTATGTTAGATCTACCGTCTACAAAAATAGCAAGCCTTTTAATAATCGTGATGTGATTTGCAATTCCAATAAACTTACAAGATTGGAAGTAATCATCACCTATATGTGTCAAAGAACTAGAATTGTCACATAGCAGTCTGCCTAAATTGTTTTTTTATAGTATGTGGTAACTCTGTTATTTTGCCACTTGAGATTGGTTACTTAATGGCTGAAAGTGATGACATGGCCCTCGTATTTGAAATGGCAGCCAAGGAAGAAGAGGAGTTCAAGGGAACGGTTAAGTGATATAATTACGAAAGACTCTAGGGTGGGAAAGTCCGGTCTTCCAAGAGAAATTTTGGGCTTGACAATTGTAAACAAAGTTTTCGGTTGTGGAGTTCATAATCCTGGATGTTGGTCAATTTGAAATGAACCACTTACGTTAAAATCTTGTGTTGCTTGATTGGTTTCTAGTTGTTTTAGACTTGTGCGCACTCTTTATTTGATCTTTAATTAGTTTAAAAAATAATATTAATAGAAAAAACACTTCTTACTTTCAAGGAACTTAGAAGCCGTAGAATGAATTTTATTGCTTCCGATATTTTTTGCAAATGGAAATGAACATTGGAAATAACATAGCCGAAGTACATACAAAGTAAATAGAAGGGACTGATCACTGTACAAGAGAACAATTCCATCTTCAGTTTCTTATACGTTGAGCAAATATATTGGTTGCTACTTGTAAAGAAAGGTGAACAAGGTCTGCAAGAAGGTAAGAATGAGCATGACTGAGGCAGCGATGGTGGAAATCAGTGCCCATGGGTGCCTGAAATAAACACGCTTAAGCTCTCCCCTGTACACTTGCCAACGCCGTACGTAATAATATTTTCTTGTTTGACAATACTTATCTACTTCGGCAGCAAGTAGAGCATAGTAGTTGTCTCTAACACAAGCATAATCCTCGTAAGAATGGTTGAAGATTCGGGTGGCGTCCTCAAGATGCAACCAATTACGAATGACCTGGCTATCACATAGTATTTTCATGTCTGTGGTAGTCTGAATAAGATTATCAAAGAGCAGAGCGTAAGAAGTGATAAAACCTCCGTAGTTTGGGGAGTAGAGCTCCAAGCTTATAAGATTAAGAAAGAGAGCCTCCGTGTTTTCATTGATTAATAGTGACGGAATCTCCAGCACACCATTTCTGAATTCAACGTCCAAGATGGAATCCGAATATTTAGCCCTTCTCAATATAATTCCAGCCTCCTTGAGACTTGAGGCCGAAGGCATTGGTTGCCAAGCAAAAATTTTCTTTGGCGGTACTCGAATAGAAGAAGGCAAAACCAATGAATTTCTCAACTGATCGAGAATGTGTTTGCACCTTATGTGCGGCTGATCAAGAAGTGAACTAATAGGAGGCGGCCGTACGGTTGGGAAAATGTCGCCAAAAAATTCAATGGCGAGTTCAACGAGGGGCTTCTTGTCTACGGATGAAATTTTGGTCTGGCCAAACAGATTCTCAAGAACCAGCCAAGGTATTTGGTTCTCTAGCAATATCAGGTCATGGTATAGAAATTGGAGCATGCGAGAGACAGTAAATATCGGATCATCCATTTGTATAAGATCAGGATATGCTTTCTTGCGGAATAGCTCAATGATGAAGCAACCATCAAGTACCAAAACCTTTACGAATTCATTGTCACTCAGGCCGATGGGACCAGCGTAGTCACAACGAGCCTCTCTTTGAACATTGCAAATCACAGTGGTGAGAGATTTCAATACCCGGTCGGTATCTGTAGTTGCAAGCCGAGCGATAAGGCCTAACAAATATTTCCATTTGATCCTTTCTGCAGGTTTCAGGTGGTCTTTACCATGGTGAAAGGGACCGATAGAGAATGCGCTGGGCATGTAAGCTTTCTCATTGTGCCTTGAGACTGCGGTTGGGATTCTAAAGATGCTGAATCCAGTTGACATTGTCAACGAATCATCAACCATCTGGCTTATCATGGAACTTATAATACTATCAATATCGATAACATGATTATGATCATCACGATCTCCTTCATCCATCTCTGACAAGTAATATTAATTTCATCCGGAGAACCCAAAAAAAAAAAAAATTTTTTGAACAAACTGTAAGAGGAATATTATTAATTGCTGGGAAAATAATTAAACTGAGAGATTAAATGGATGGAAAGTGATCCTTAAGCAAGAAAGTAATCCATATACACACAGAATAATATGTGAGAATGTATAATATGCATCTTCCTGAAAACTAATCAATTATGCAAAAATTATGAATATCTTACAAGTTATAAAAAAATATATGGCATCAAATTCCAGTACGCGTATAAACTGTAGACGAATTTGAAAGCAAAATACTCATGCAACGCTATCAATATCTTTTTATAGCCCCCCCCCCCCCTCCTCGCCTTTCTCAAAGATGAATTCATTGACATGCTAATTTACCAGATAACTCTGTTTACTATGTTATTTGCCAACGTTTAAACATCAATAACCACATGATTTCTTCCAGCCTGCGCCATTATATCTTAATAATCTTCAATTCAGAGTGGAAAACAAATAATGAAATAAATTAAAATCTATGAGGTTTATGTAAAGGCAAAACCAGCATGCTTACATGTTCAAATATGTTTAATGCTATGGAATTTATGTTCTTTTTAGTAATTTAAGAAAACCAAAAACAAGAAACTAGAAAAAGAAAACAAATGCAATTAGCACATATTGATTTGGAAAATGAAAAATCATACCACAAATGGCAATTTCTGATGTGGAGCAGGGGCTTTTTGTGAAGAAGTGCCTCGTTTTTCTTTTCTTTTTTTTTCCCTAGCGTGTAACAAGTGCAGCTGTTGGCTTTGCCTTTATATATAGTAGATATGGAGTATGTTTGAATGTTAAACTCTAGAATAAAGTGCAAGCTCAATTGTTAATCATGTGTAAGATGATTCAAGCTTCACTTTAGTGTTAAATTAGTAACTACTCTTTACTTTGCATCTACTTAAGCACTTTTTATTCTTTTGAAAATTCAAAGCGGCTATCTGCTTAAGATGAAAATTTGCTGGAACAAAAAATTAATAATACATAAAGCATTTTGAAAAATTAATTATTAGGGAGTTTTGCTTTCGGAACAGATCTTTTGCGGTTTTGGAGAAGTTATACTTTACTTCGCTGCGGTGTAAAGAGTATGCACTAGTGCATAAACTCCCGAAGGCCCACGGTTCATGGTTTTTTCCTTAATTTAACATCACAAATTCATTGCCTTGCAATCATCAAAGAGTAGCAAAAAAACCAAAAACAATGAATAAATTCAAATCCATTAAACAAAAAAAAAAAACAAAACAAAACAGAGAGTAGCTAGCACGTGTATCAGGTCGCCGAAAGAAAAACAGTAATAAATCCAAATCCATTAATAGCTATCAAGTTATCTAAAACCGAATTGGTTAGATGCCGTGTTTGGCTCTATTTTTAATGTCAGGGTTTGTAAGACTCACGTTGGGAAGTTATTTGATGATCTCCATCATTCATGAGATAAGACTTGTGAGTCTTATAATTCTAGTGTAAAGCCTAACGGAGTATTATTTTATCATTTATGTATTTGCAATTGAAAAGAATGTTGCAATAATCATCTATGTGATATCCAGATTATTAGATCTGGACATATATTAAAATGTGATCAATCCAATTGGTCCAAGTTTTGCTTCACACATGTATAACACTGAAATGATATCAGGAATAACTGTTTTTTTAATTCTATAACAAGCATTACTGAACAAGATATGTGTATTTTTATACGTATAATAATACTTGTAAAGAAGGATAAACAAGGTGTACAAGAAGATAAGTATGAGAATGACTGAGGCAGCGATGTTGGAAATAGTGTCCGTGGATGCCTGAAATAAACACGCATAAGCTCTCCCTTGTACACTTGCCAACGTCGTATGTAATATTCTATTCTCTTCTGACGATATGTATCCACATTTGCAGCAAATTCGACATAGTAGTTGTCTCTAACACAAGCATACTCCTCGAAACAATGGTCGAAGATTCGGATCGGATCATCATCAAGATTCAACCAGTTTTCAATGACCCGATTTTTACATAGAATCTTCAAGTCTGAGTAGTCTGAATAAGATTATCAAAAGCATATTAAGGAAATAACCTCCCCAATAAATACGTAAAATTACGGAAATGAAATAAAAAAACACATAATTTAATTATATATTTACTAGCATACTATAGATCTTTCACTATAGGAAGACACTCATAACTCACAACCTTGATTCCAATTTTACCCAAGAATTTTTCTCACAAAATTCTCTCAAAAACTTTTCTTCTCAAAAGCTTTTCTTCTTAAGATTTTACTGAGGCTCACTTTTTTTCCTCTCAATTTTGGATTCCTTTTTCTTCTGTAAGATGCATTAATGGAGAAGAAAGGCTCTCAATTTATAGGAGAGCTCTCCCTCTCCTTCCGTATTTAAAAAAAAAAAAAAAATTGTGGACAAATGTCCATAAAAGTAGGCAAATTTGGTGGATAAATTCAGTGCCCATCATTTTTTATCTTAACAATCTTACTTGAAAATTTGATTTCAATCACGTTTCTCACTCAACCAATGTAGTAGTCTGTCTTTCTTCTTCACGCTTGTAGGTCAATTGAAGTTGAACACAGTTTTAGTTTGTTAATGATTACTGTCTTTGTTAGCATATCTACAGCATTCTTATTTCTCATAATCTTGTCAATCACTAAGACTTCATCTCCTAATGTTGATCTGATAAAGTGATACCATACTTGTATATGCTTCATACTGATATAAAAAATAGGTCCTTGCCAAGTGAATTGTACTGTGGTTATCACAACGCAACACACTCTTCTCTTGCTTGTGACCCAGTTCCTCCAAGAAAGATTGTAACTAGATCATCTCTTTGCAAGCATCTGTTATGGTAATGTACTCTTTCTCAATAGTTACAAGTGTAATAATTTTTTGCAACTTAGAAATCTAACTAACTGTTGTACCTACAAGAGTGTACATATATTAGTAGTACTCTTCCTACTATCTAAATCACCAACTATGTCAGCATCCATATAGTCTTGTATGCCCAAACCGATCTTTCTAAAACATAGGTTTGCAATACCTCTCAAATATCTAAGAATTCATTTTAGTGCTTCCCAACATTGTTTTCTTGGATTACTCATATACCGACTCAAAACTCCCACTACACGAACTATGTTTGGTCTAGTACATACCATGATATATCTAACGCTACCAATAGCAGACACATAAGGTACCTTCATCATGTAGGTCTGTTCCTCCTCCATTGAGGGTGACTTCTCTTTGGTTAGTTTGAAGTGACCAACCAAAAGTATACTCATGGGTTTTGCTATGATATCTAAATCGATTATGCTAAGCATTTTCTTCATATATTCATTCTATGATAACTTCAACTTCTCGTTCACCCTGTCTCTAAAAATCCTCGTCCTGAAGATTTTCTTTGCAGCTCCTAAATCTTTCATAGAAACTTCCTTCGACAATTCTCTTTTGAGCTTGTCAATTTCCTCTATGTATGCTCTAACAATTAATATATCATTTACATATAGAACTAGAATGATATATGAGTTGTTAAAACTCTTGACATAATAGTAAAGACTCCCTGGCATCTAAGGTAACTATTGTTACTCATGAATCTATCCAACTTCTTGTACCATTGTCTTAAAGCTTGTTTAAGACTACACAAGCTCTTCCAAATTTGCACAGCATTCTCTATTTTTTTTATACTTCAAAAGTTTGCATAGCATTCTTTATTTTTCTTATACTTCAAAACTATGTGGCTACTTCATATAAATTTCTTTCTCAAGTCACTGTAGAGAAAGATCGGCTTGACATCTAGTTATTATAGATGAAAATCTTCCTTAGCCACTAATCCAAGTACTATACTAATTATGCTCATTTTAACCACTAGAAAGAAAATCTCAGTGTAATCGATACCTTCTTTCTACTGAAAACCTTTTACAATACGTCTTGCCTTGTGCCGCTTACTACTGACATGTTTTTTTTTTATTCGGTAGACCCAGTTATTATGCAATATTTTCTTTCCTTCAGGTAGTTCAGCCAACTCTTATGTTTGATTGGACGATAACGAATCCATCTCTTCTTTCATAGCTAATTCTCACTTGATTTACTCATTATTCTGCATAGCTTCCACATAACTCTATGCTATCCTCTATTAATCAATAGAATATAATACAATGCAAAGGAATATCTCTGTGGTGGTCAAATAGTTTTTGAGGATCTCATGAGTTTAGTTACAGGAGTTTGTAGATCTACTTCGAGAGCTACAACTTGATTTTCTTGGTCATTATTCTTCTTCTCATCTACTGGGATATCGTTCAGTAGCATTTTATTAGTCTTCTTAACTTCATGGCATATATCATCAGCTCTGGTGTTCGATCTATCCTTATATAACACATCTTCATTCAAGATAACATCTTTATTTCTGATTTTCTTGTGACTTTGGTCATCCCAAAAACAATAACTAAAATCATTATTACTATAATTGACAAAGTAGCACTCTTTGGATATTGTATCAAGCTTATTTTGGCTAGCAGAGTCAATATGGATATAGAATAAAGAACCGAAAATTTTGAAGAAAGAAAGCTTTACCTCTTTACCACTCCAAACATCTTCCACTATTTTGTAATCAAGAGGTGTTAAGCATCTTTTTTTAATCAAAAATAGTACAATATTAGCGCTTTAGCCTAGAACATTTTCAATGATCTTGTATGTAGCCATATACTCCTAGCATGTTCATTCGAGGTCTCGTTCATCCTTTCAAGTACATCATTCTATTATGGTTTTCTAGGAAAGGATTTCTTTTTCTTGATCTTATTGAGTGCACAATATCTCTTGAACTCAGCATCTTTATATTCACATCCACTATCAGACTACAAATATTTTACTTTTAAATTTGTCTCATTTTCCACTGTGGCTTTCCACCACTTAAAGATATGTAGATATTAGATTTATTTTTCAGAAAATAAATCCATACATTTCTACTCGAATCGTCAATAAAAGTGATGTAATATCTTAAGCCTCCAAGAAATATCATAAGAAATGGTCTTCACACATTTGTATGAACTAGCTCTAACTTTACTGCACACAGTTCTCTTCTACATTTTGAAAAACTCACCCTTTTTTGTTTGCCAAAGATACATCTTTTGTAAGACTGTGCTCAATTGTCTTTAGTCCTGGTAGATTTTCTTTTGATGGTGTCACCTTCATTCTCTTCTCACTCATACACCCAAATCTATAGTGTCATAAACTTAGATTAATAACGGTATCTATAGCTGCTAGTGTATCTCTACAACTAGAAGCCATATAAAGAGTTCAAGTTTTTCTTAAGCAACAACCATGGCTTCTTTATTGACCTTCCACAAGCCACTAAAAAAAGTCACATTGTATCCATCATCATTAAGCTCTCTTACTGAGATAAGATTCCTCATCAAGCCTAGTATATTCCTTACTTTTTAGAATTTTTCATGCCGATTTATTTGATATTTTCAAACAAATATCATACATACCAACAATCTCCATTGGTTCTCCATTGTCTAGATACATCTTTCCGAAATTAGCAGAAACATATTCTCGATAATCTCAAGATGTCCAGTGGTATGAAACGAGACTCTTCAGTTTAAAATCTAAGAATTAATTAGACTATCAAGAGACAATAGTAAAGTTTCTTGTACCTTCTCAGCCACAGCATTGGTATTATCTGAGTTGACTTCCTTCTTTGGTACTCTACAGTTGTTTTTTAAATGGCTAGCCCTGCCACAGTTCTAGCACTCTAGTTTTCTTTCTGGTCTAGATTTGTCACTACCATTCCTTGATTTAAACATACCGTGACCTCGGTTAGAATTTCTTTCGTTGTTATTGTTCCTATTCTTGAGATTTAGGACAAAACTCGATAATGTTCCTTCACCAGAATCTACTCTTCGCACTTCCTTGGTAAGAACTCGATCCCTAATATTATTGAATTGCAAATTCCCTTTGCCAACAGAATTACTAACCGCCACTCTCATAGGTTCCCAACTATTTGGTAAAGACGTCAAAAAAATAAGAGCGTGAATCTCATCATCAAAATTGAATTCAAAAAATATTTATTGTGAGACAGTCGTATTAAACTCGTTAATGTGTGCTGCTACGGAAGCACCTTCTCACATAGTCAAAGTAAACAACTTGTTCATCAAACAAACTGTGTTGTTTGCCGATAGTTTCTTATATATATCTGACAAGATGCTCATCATCTCTATTATGATTTTTACCTCTACCACATTTGAGCAATATTTCTCGTTAGTATCAATCAGATTATGCCTAATACTTGTCTATTAAGGACTTTCCACTCGTCATCCTCCATTTTCTCTAGTTTCACCCCTAATAGAGGCTCATCTAATTTTTTGCTCTATAAATAATCTTTAATCTGTAATCTCCAAAATGAAAATTTTGAACTATTGAATTTACTGATATTAGATCTCGATTTGTCTTCTCCAATTTGCTTCCTACTATTGATTTTTTGTACAAGTGAATAATATTATATGTGTGAATAGTGTCGTACTTATAAGCAATACTTATTATGGTGCTCTGATGCCAATTATTAGGGAAATAACCTCCCTGGTATATGCACAAAATTGCTGAGGAGAAATAAAAAGACACACAATTTACGTGATTCACTAATTTGGCTACGTCCATAAGCTTATTGTAAATTTTTTACTATAGAGAGAAAATTTATACAATATTTATAATACTCATAACTCACAATCCTAATACTAATTACACTCAAGAATTTTTATCCTGAAATTCTCAAAGGCTTTTCTTCTTAAGTTTTTACTGAGACTCACTTTTTTCTCACTTTTGGATTTCTTTTTCTTCTATAAGATGCATTACTGGAGAGGAGAGGGTTAGGAGAGCTCTCCCTCTTCTTCCGCGTTCAAAAAAACGTTTTCTTTTTCTTTTAGTGGACGAAAATCCACAATTGGGGGTGTACAAAAGTCCACAAAAGTGGGCAAATTTGGTCTCCACCCTTTTTGACCTTAATAGAGCAGAGCATAAGATCTGATAAGGCCCTCATAATTGGGACAAAATAGCTCAAAGAAAGTGAGATTTCGATACAAAAACTCGATGTTCTCATGAAACAGTATTGGCAAAATTTCTAGGACACCCCTTTTTGAATGAAATGTCCAAGATGGATCTCAAACGTTTAGCCATTTTGAATTTGATTCCAGCCTATCTAAGACTTGTGCTGAAGGCATTGATTTCCATGTATAACTTCTCTTTTGTTGAATAGAAGAACTACTTCGAGAATGTATTTGATTTCTTGTGTTTAGGAAAGAAGTGGTTAAATTGAAGGCAGCAAGTTTAAGAAAATGTTACCAAAAAATTCAATGGCGAGTTCAACAAGGGGCTTCTTGTCTAGGAAGGTAGCTTTGGTAAACTCAAACAAAGTATCAAGCATCCGCGAAGGTATTGGGTTCTCTATAAAGTCATTGAATAGAAATTGGAGTATGCGAGGGATACCGGGTCTCCTGGACTTTGCTTGTAAAATTGTTATGCTTTCTTGCGGAAAAGCTCAACAATGAAGCAACCGTCAAATACCAAGACTTTTACAAACTCATCGGCTTCATGCTGATTGGCTCGGCATAGTGACCGCAAACCTCCTTTTGAATCTTGCAAATGGCTTCGGTGAGAATTCTCAACGTCGAGTCGGGATTTGGATCTGGAAGACGAGAGATAGGCCTAACAGATACTTTTGTTTGATCCTTTCCATTGGTTTGAGGTGTTGTTCGTCGTAGTGGATTGGACAGATCGAAAAGGCCTTTGGTGTGTAAACATTTTCCTTGTGGCTTAAGAGTATGTTTGGGACTCTGAAGATGCTGAATTGAGGTGACATGACCAAAGAATCATCAGTAACCGTTCTTTTTATATCACTTGTCAATGTATCGATATTAATAACACGATCATCTCCTTCAGCCTCGATATTAATATCTTACTGCTAATCTTTATTTCAATGTAAAACTTAAAGAAAAACAGATTGAAATAAAATATGATATTGAATTCAATTCATAAATGCAAACACTAAAATCCAAAATAACGACAACAATATGAAAAATCATACCACAATCATCAATCGAGCACAAGTCTCTAGCTAGATAATTACTTAACTGCTACCTACCGGTACTACAAGCTAGGCCACCACTAGTCTTTTACGACTTCCCTTTTATAAAGGTGAAGTATGATTTGAAGTGTTTGATGTTTTTACTCGTGTAATTAAAGTGAAATTTTCAATGACTAATACATTAAGTGAAACGCGTCTCAGGTTTACTCCATCAACTATTGTTCAATTTTGTGTTTAAAGAAAATATGCAATGGTGTAAAGAGTTGAGGCCTATACGTAACTCGTATAAGTAATCATGGTTTTTTTCTTTAACTTGAAATGACTCCTTGCTTTGTAACTGCATATTGAAATATTACCAAATGCAGTCTATGTAAGAAAAGGCTTCGTGCATGAGATCGAAAGTCGAGTTGAAACGAATATAATGGTTGGCCATGGAATATGTCGATTGGTTGGGCTTGAAAGATATAAAAGATTCCGTGCAATAAGCATAGAAATATGTAGCTTTTTTTTTTATCTATGTATAGGTATTAATTTGGCCAATGATAATTTATCTTGCATATTATTTTATTATAAAAAATAAATTTGAGAAATAATATTAATGATATACATCTTTTCATACATTTCATTATAACCGTTAGATCACCATTAGATGATGATTCAATGACTAAAAAAAATATCTAACTATAAGTAAAAAAATACATTTCATTATAGCAGTTAGTGTAATAACCCAGTTTTTTTAAGGGTAATTTGGTCATTTGACCAGTTTTTTTAAAAAAAAAAAAATCAGATTATATGTACTTATACCCCTCTCTCTCTCTCCGCTGTCTTGTCTCCCCCCCCCCCAACAGAATCTCTCTCTTTCTCCTCTCTCTCGTTCTCTTAGCCGAAGAGGACCAAGGAAGCCGCCGCCACCTTGCCCATCGTCCGGTCAGGCCTGTCATTGGCGAGCTCCTCCCGTATCGCCAGGAAGTCGCGCCACCCACCCCTGTCACCGCCAAGAGCCACGTTGCCGGAAAAACACCATTAATGGCCATTTTAGAGTTTTCGTCACCGGCGACGATTCCGACCGTTTCAATTCGCGTTCTTGGGCTCGTTGGGTTCGTATTGTCGCAAGGATCATCAAGGTATATATTTCACGATCCCGTTTTGCCCGGATTGAAAGTTGCCATTTTTGGATTTTTTGAGTTTCGAATTTTAGTTTTTAATCCGACCGTTAGATTTCGTTTTTGTTGTCATTTTTGGAATGTACTCGGAAAATGGAGAAATTTGATATATATATATATATATATATATTGTGTCGTTTGGTGATAGGCACGAAAATCGAGATCGGACGGTCGAGATTTTACCTCGTTTTGCATGCCACCGGTCCAGTGTGGGCCCGGACCCGAATTGGACAAGTCATATATCTAACCTAGCTATTTTTGGTGCTAAGAATTCAGTGAAGAGGTCCGTTTGAGGAATTTAATCTCCAGTGAAAAATTGGTTTTTCGCAAGAGGACGATCGAGGGCATCGGATTAGTTCCTGACCCTCCAAGTGATCGTCCAACGGCACCTTAAGCATCCAATAGTGTGGTATCGCTATTCTAGTAAAGTAGGAATTCGGTGACCTCTCTTTTACATTGTTTTGAATAAAACTTATTTTCTGCAATATATGAGAATAAATATGATTTTAGAACTTTTAAGTATCTGTGATGGTATAATTTATATATATTGGATTGCTCTGGGATATTTTTGAGTGTAGGTTATTTTTGGATATGTTAAAATAGGGCTGTTATGCTGCCTATTTTTCTACAAAATTTAATTAATTATTTTATTAAAAACCAGAGCATCATTTGAAGTTAAATTACTGCATGGCTACTTTTATACATTTGTTCAGAGTACACGTGTCATAGAATTACACATGATTCCTAGGCTAGCATCATAGGATTTTTACAGTGTGGCGCTACGGCCCCACCGACGGTGAGAGTCCGTGAACCCGTGCAGGATTTTTCTTCTGATTACCTCCCCATTTGGTAGGCATAGGTAATGCGGTTTCCCCTCTAGATTTGGTAGGCGATACACGGGTGTCTCTTCTGGTTATGAGCTAGGTGTCAGGCAGGCTGTATGGCACACGTAGTGCCAACACCCTGATTTCCATCGATGAAGGGTGGTGAACTCAAAGATATGGATGGATTTGTGTCATATGTTTGTGGACTGATTAGTTTTGAGATATTATGTTTTCCGCACCTCTATATATATGTATGTGCATATGGACTCTCAGTTTTAGATATTTTTATGAATATATGCACATATGGTTTTGAAAAGTTATTTTGAATTAAACTAACCATGCAGGGGCCTTCCATCACTAAAAAGGTTTTTATTGAGATAACAGCTTTCCTACTGAGCTTCAAGCTCAGCCCTCTCTTTTCCCCCCTTTCAGCCAATCACTCATTCGAGTAAGTTGTCTCGATGGCTAAGCAGGTTGTTTGGCTTAGGCTCGTGGCCTTATTCCTCCTTGGGTTGATACTTTTTTTGTCTCACTCTTTCTTCATGTTTAACTGATTAGCTAAGTTCTTTGAGTCTTTCAAGTGAATGTACGAGGATGTATTTACTACTATATGAGGATTTTATATATATATATATATATGGGACCCTATAGTTCTCAAGGAGTATATTTCTTAAAGTTTTAAGTACTTGGAATTTTGATTAATTCTGTAAACCAATTTTTGGACTTTCCGACTCTAGGTTTACGAACTTCGTTTTAATTAACGCTAAAGTTTGATACCAAGTTTTCGTACAAATTAACTATATTTCATCAAATTTTAATTGGCACCCCTCTCTTAATAAATTAAATTAAAGATGTGTTCCCTTTTTATAGAATTTCTAATGAGTCAAGGACTAAAATGAAATATTCAAGTACTGGGTTTTCTCCGAATTTTGTAAAATTCTTTATTTATTTTAACTTACACTCAAAATTACTAAAAAGTCACAGCCTGGGATTTTAGGTCGTGACAGAATTGGTATCAGAGCACGGCTTCAGATCTGTCTGGGATCGAGCTTGTGTAAATTTTTAGTGTTTAAAAATATTTTGGAAATGGTTTTGATAAATACCTCATATATCACTTAGTAATTGGCTAGATAAGTTGCCTTTGCTCATATTCCTTCCAAGTCCTCTCTTAAACCTCTTAAAGGTGAAATTCTAGTATTTTTGGGATGGTGATTCCCTTAGAATTTAGTCTCGGATATGTTGGGTTGACATGAGACTATTGGTTTCTGCTCCTGCTCTTAGCGTAATCGTTCGTTTCGAATGGACGCTCGTTCTTGTTCTCTCTCGTCTATTCAGGTTGTAGGCTACGTGAACCTAGTGGGTTCTAAGGTAGCAATTCGGTATCTTGCGCCTTAGTTGTTGTGTTTGACTGTCTTGTGGGTTGTCTATATGTTGACTCTCGGGTTTTGTTATCGCTTTTGATTGCAGCATTTGTTTGTGGTTGTTTTTACTTGGGGATTTCTGCTTATGATACATTGATTTAGTGTTTATACTTTAGCTGATGTGGCTTGACCTTATTGGTGTCTATTAGACTGAGATAGTATTTTCTTGGAATTTGATACCTTCGTGATCACTTGATTTGGATGCATCATGAACTTGGCTCAACATTTGAGTGTTTGCATTGATGATAACTTTTTGCATAGCATGCTCGTTGATTAAGTGCTTGGTTTGGTAATTTGATACTTATTGACTTGCTGAGATTTTGGTGGGAGTTTAAAAACTGAGTCATTTGATTTGGAACTTTTAGAAATTTCAAGTTGATAATTAATATTTTTTTTAAATGATGTAGATCTTTGTATTTGACCAAAATGACATGTTTGTTTTCAAAGGGATTATAAGCATTTTAAACTCGGGTATTAGTTGGGCAAACTTAATACACTTTTTTAAAAGAGCTGTCGTTTTAAAACTAATATGCTATTTTGAGACTAAGTCTTGTGAAACTACCAACTTATTTGTATAATAGTGAGATTTTATTTTACATTAGGTGGTGTTGATTTGAAGGACCTCTAACCAAAGTGGTTTATTTCCATGAATGTACATACGTAAATCAAATTTTTCAAGTGCCTTCTCAAATTTTGGACTTAGTCGATTACTGAGTATTTTTCAATCCCTACTTAATACTTGATTTGAGATCAAATAAATGTTTTCATAAATTGACTCATAGGTTTACTTGAGATATAAACGAATGAATGTAAGTTACTTAAGAAAAGTTTTGAATAAGGATATTCGCATGGTTGAATACTTGGAAATCTTTGGTCTGGATTGAAGATGATTTTGAGAGAAAATCATTAGCTTTGCGAGTGTGTCTGAAGATTTGTGCTTCTAATTTTCTCTAGAATGTATTGCCTGCATAATGGAAATTTATATGACTATTTATGTTATGAAAATATTTGAATTGAGAATTTTGATTTAAATTCTATGCAGCTTGTCACTTGTGCTCTGGGTGTTCGACGGTTCCAATTGCATATTTCTTCTAAGCTTGCTTTGATGTAGTTTACCTTGTTGGTTAATGCATGGTCCCTTAGTATTTTTGGATTATTTAGTATAATGACTCACGTTAACTTAATTTCCCACGGTGTGAACGAATTACATTGGAGTTATGCAAGACTTGTTTTAGTTGGGTTTCAAGTATTGTATGATTGGTTTTGGCCACTCTCCCTAGTGTTGAGAAAACTTGGGAGGAGGATGAAATTTTGATTTGCAAAAATCAATGAAAGGCATTGAGTTATATGACTTGGCTTTGTGTTTAACAAGCCTTGAGAGGTGCATTTGATTATGTGATATTCTTTTTGAAGATTTAATTTTAGATTTCCAGTGTATGGAGTCCATATATATGTTAATTAGTTTGTTAGGCCTACTATAAAACCTTCATGAACTTTTAATGCTTATTTTAAAGGGTTAAGTAAGAATCGATATTTGTTTTACCCACTTTGAGAAAATATTTTGACAATGTTTCACACTTTAATATTTTCTATACTACCCAATTTTTTCTTTCGTACATTAAAAAAAAAAGTTTGAACTTTCAAACTTTTTGAGAAACTTATTTAATTAGTTTGGAGAATATTTTAGAATTCTATAAAAATATTACGTTGTGTTTAGTTGTGATATGAGCTGAGGCCGAAATTCCTTACTAATTTTGTAAAGAAAATCGATCATGGTGATTTAAATATGGACTCATTTATTATTTTATCAAGTATGTACGATTTACGTGATAAATATTTGTTTTGTTAGTTATGTGAAACAAGCTAGTGTCTTTTTCATGCATTCCAGATTTGTTTTACTAAATGGTTACTGTATATCACTCAACCTTAGGTTGATGCTTGTGTTTACTAGAGATTTTCATCATATATATATGGAGTGAAACTTTTACTAAATGTTGATGTTGAATTGGATCTAATTCCCTTATTGGATTTAAATTAGATATAACATGGTTATTGTTACATGGATAATGGTGATTGGACTGAGATCACTTATGGATTTTTATCTTAAGTGTCATTGGGCTCTACGTTTATATTGTAAAAGGTACTCAAAGTTCAGGTGTGGTTTACCTTTGGTCAGGGAGAAACCATATTGTGAACTAGTGTAGTATTCCTAGGCCCCAACACTTTTTACATCCAATGTTTTCAAAAATGTTTTCAAAATTGTTTTAAAAAAAAATTGAAATGAGGCTTCATGGAAGACAGGCGTCACTCGAGGGTGGTACTAGGCAGCCTATCTTGTTAGAACCTTATTTCTGGGGCGTTAAGTGTCGATTTAAGTTATGTGCATATTTCTAGGACATTGGATTGTGTCCATGGAGTCCTCTTTATATCAAAGACTTATAGAGTCTTTGGGTCAGCATTCATTCTGGTTTTCTTTAATGAGGCTTTACACTGGATAAAAGGTTAGAAATGCTTTTGAAATTTCTCATGTTTGGATGCTTGCATTGGAGATTGAGATTTGCACTAATGTTTTGTGTTGGCGATTTCCTGTTTGGGTGTTCTAGTCTTGTGTTTGACTAGAAGTAGGTTGTGTTTTGGGTTATTCCTCGTTCTAATCGGAGAACAGAAAATGGTTGTGAACCATTGATCTTTCTTTGTCACCTCTAATCTCTAAACTCGTTAATCTTGTGTAGTGTAACACAAGGATTGTTGTTCTTTGTTTTAAACTCTATTCTATTGTATTTTGTGCTTGAAAAGAGACTCTTGTTAGAGTCATTGACTCGAAGATTGTCTAGGACTGGAAACTAGTTGCAGAAAAATGGGTATATCCCAGGAGATTATTGATCTAGTATGATCAGGGAGACGGTATTCTTATATCTGATGTTTAGTCTGTTGTTCTAGTTTGGTGCCTTACAATCAGTGTTCAGAGTCCTGTATTCTCGGCTTCTAACCATGGTTATTACCATTATCTTTTTACTGCTCACATACTTGAGGTTGTCGTTGCCAACTATGGGTGTTGAGATTCTCATACATATTGCTGAGTTATCTTTTGATTATGTATCTCTTCGTGCACACCCTTACACCATATCATTGCGTGGTTCGGTATGTTGGCAGGATTTTGATGCTAGGTAAGGAGTGTCTATTTCACACTTTCATTAGCTCGCATTCGTGTTCGTACTCTCAGTTTGTACTTGAATTTCGGGATGAAATTCCTATAAGGAGGGGAGAATGTAATAACCCAATTTTTTTAAGGGCAATTTGGCAATTTGACCAGTATTTTTAAAAAAAA
>JXTB01000122.1:917392-943557 GCA_002914805.1 Parasponia andersonii
ATGGAAAGTTTATTTTACCTATTTTAAAATATCATCGAAAAGGTATCGAAATTTCGACTCTGTAAATCGAAACACAGTCGAAATACTATCGAAAACACGTCGAAATACCATCAAAAACACGTCGAATATCATCGAACTGTCATCGAAAAATAGTCGAACTAACATCGAAAATTTAGAGCAGTCTTATTTTCTATTTTAAAATGTCATCGAAAATGTATCGAAATTTTAGCACTATTCATCGAAACCTCATCGAAATAAAATCGAAACACAGTCGAAATAACATCGAAAGTTTATTTTACCAATTTTAAAATATCATCGAAAAGGTATCGAAATTTCGACTCTGTAAATCGAAACACAGTCGAAATACTATCGAAAACACGTCGAAATATCATCGAATATCATCGAACTGCACGTGATTTTCCGGTACTATTTTCAGCCATACTTATCGAAATATGATCGACAATTTAGACCAGCTAATCGAAAAATACATCAAAAAAATGTCAGAATGAAGTCAAAAATTTCTAAATCGTCTTTTACTACAAATGCCCTAAATTCAAAAAAAATAAAACCCTCAAATCATATTTTGCTTACTTTCTTTTGGGGACTCATTTTTCTTAACGTAATCTTAAATAGTGAGAGAGATTTACGATAGACGGTACGACGAGTTTTTGTCTTCCTCGATTAACGACACGATGTGTTCTTGACTCTTCAGAGAAGGAGACACGATGGATTCTTGACTCTTCAGAGAAAGAGACGAAAGAGAGAGTTAGAGAGAGAGAGAGAGAAATGAGGAGTTTCTAAGGGAAGAGACATATTTTCTCTTAGGTGTTAATAAAAGTATTTTCCTCTGCAAATATATTTTTCAAATATTTTTTAATTTATGCATATGCGTCAAAATAAGAGTATTACGAAGCATATTTAGCATAATTTCTTCTTGATTAACTGCAAGTGTTTGTCAGACAGAAGGTAGTTGCCGAGTTGACCAATTTATTTATGTCCACGTGGCACTCTGCCGACCATTATATTTTCATGTCCGTGTGTAGTCCAAATCTAATGTGTATAGTGCTGAATCATGATATTTTCCATCGTTTATAATCGTGTACGTTTTCAAATTGTATTTATTTGAATGAGTATTTGTTAGGGTTATTTAATTTTTTTTATTTAAAGAGCTTTTTTTCTTTTTTTGCTTGAAAATAACATATTCTACTTTACCCATATTGGAACCGGCTTTTTATTCTTGAAATCAGAAGCATTTTTTTTTTACTCGTGAATGTCGCATTCAAATTAAATTCATTTCATTTCATTATCAGTTCAAACGACTAAGTCTTCAATTCAATTTATATCCCATTTTATTATTGTCCATTTAAATGTTTATGTTCGCAAGAGTACCAAATAGTTTTTGTCAATCTAATTATATCGTGCGGTTTTAAATTTCGTATTAACCCGCATATCAATGTGTCATAAAACTTTCAAAAGATAAAATTATTAGTTTACTTATTTTTTTATTTTTTTTTTGCTTTAATAAAATAAGTAGTGTATTAATTTATTGCTTTTCATTTATTTATTAAGAAATAATCTCATAAACTAATTTGTTCATATATTTTGATAAAAAGAAAAATTAATTAATCGTGCAAATTTAAGTTGATTTCATATCAAGTGTATCAACTATTTATGAAAATTTACGAGTCATGTTATGACCTCAATTAATCTTAATTACCTATCATATGTAAATATTACTGGATGAAAATATTTATTCTTGTCTAGAAGCACAATAAAAGATATAAAACAAATATTTGAAAACTCGTGTACAACTATTAAATATATTAAAGTTCTAAATGATATTGTCAGATATTTTTGTTTTCAAATAACGTGGAATTAGTTTATTGGACATTAATTGGAGGAAAAGATTTGAGGGAGTTTAAATTTAATTATTGAATAAAAATTAAAAATAAAAATAAGGCAGAAAAAATCAAAGAATATTATTGCCGTGATATGAGTCGTACCTGAATCCCAAGCCCCACAACGCGGAACTAGAACCCGGCCTGATTCGCGCGCACGACAAGGACAAGCGCGCTCCAACCACAAGTTCAGTGGCATAACTGAAAATACATCATCCAAACAAGGGTACTTCCCTTTAAATTCTTTACCCTCTCTCTCTATTTGGCTTGGGATCGTTAACTCTCTTTTACTTGATTCTTTTGCCTCCTCTCTTTGAGCTCTTTTATCATTCTTAGTTTTTCTCTCTAAAACCCTTCGTAAGCTCCAGCCGCCGCCATGGCCGGAATAAGCCGCGTAGGCGTGGTTGCGCCGTCTCTTGTGCGCCGTCTTCTGGGGCTCGGCTCGCGCCGAAGCTACGGGTCGGCTTCCGCGGCTCAGGTCCAGTACGACTACTGCGACTACGAAGAAGAGTGGGGACATAAGGATCGGCGCGAGGCGAAGCCGATGGTGGACTCGGAGGGATGGGCCCCTGGAAGAGGGGTTCAGTGGGTTGTGATTGGAGACCGAGGCGCCAAGAAACATGTCTATGCCGAGAGGCTCTCGAAGCTTCTAGAAGTTCCTCACATTTCTATGGGTACCCTTGTTCGCCAGGAGCTCAACCCTCGCTCTTCTCTCTACAAGCAGGTCCATTTTATTTTCTCTCTCTTTTTTTTTAATTTGTTGATTTTATTTTATTTTATTTTTTTGGGGGGTCTTGAATGTAGGTTAGCTATACGAGTCGATTAAATTTCAGGACTTCAACTTTTAGGCGGTTTTTTTTCTTTAATTTTTATGCTTTTGCCGAAAATGAATAGAGATATGATATTTTGGACAAACCCAAATGTGCATACAATTGATATTTGATATTTAATTCTTCTTTTAAGCATCATAGGGGGTGGCCAAGTTTTGAGTGTCTGTTTTAAGTTGGAAGGATCTCAAAGATATGGGAAATGAATATCATTGATTTTATTTTTTGGTTTGCTTTGGCCGAGTACATAAAATTTGTTTCAGACTCTTGCTTTCTTAATTTCTGAATAATAATTCTTGACCCTTTCTTTATGATTGGTTTTTGGGAAATTTAGATTGCCAGTGCTTTGAATGAGGGGAAGCTTGTGCCCGAGGAAATCATATTTGCCCTCTTGTCTAAGAGACTTGAAGAAGGATACTGCAGAGGCGAAACCGGGTTCATTCTTGATGGAATCCCTCGAACAAGAATCCAAGCTGTAAGTTCCTAGAGATTTGCCAGTTTTTTGTGGCATTTCTAAGAAAATTTTAATGGTTTGCCGAATCACTGACATGGGCTGCATACAAGTTGCTTTCTTTTTCGCTGTTCTAAGTAACTAGGTTCTGATTTTGCATTGCATCTGGCGTAGATGCTGGAGTTCTTACATGTTAAGATGACCTTTTTTCATTTCTATGTTCTACAGGAGGTCCTTGACCAAATTGCAGATATTGATTTAGTTGTTAATTTCAAAAGCACGGAAGAAAAAGAAGAATCGGAGAAGAAGAATCTAGGAATTGGGAATTTCTCTCCTTGTCATGAATGTCTTGGCAAGAGCAATGCCGGTTATAATCTAAACATGTACTCACAGAATGGGCAACAAGTTTCTGCTACTACTGATTCTGAAGGGCTCTGGAAAGAAAAGTTCAATCCCTATGCAGAGCAGGTATCCATGCAATCTACTTATAAACGACATATTAGTTTGAGTTTGGTGACTCTTCCTATTTGGCTGATTTTCTTCTCCTCATTGTTTTCCTTTTCCCTCAGAGTAAGTCATTAGAAGATTACTACAAACAACAGAGGAAGCTTGTCGATTTTCACGTTACAGGTGGTGCACCTGGAGAAACTTGGCAAGGGCTTTTGGCTGCGTTACATCTCCAGCATATAAATGCCGTTAGCTCTTCGCAGAAGCTAACTGCATGATTTGGATCACATGGGTTCCTCTTAATTTTTGAGTCCGGCATTATAGTAAATATGTATGATGTGAGAATTGTAGCTTGTTGGAGTTTTCCGCTAGGAGGATTCCGACTTATTTTTGCAATTTTGCCCCCCCTCCTCCCCCCACTCTTTCTTTTTTTTTCCCTCTTCTTTTCGGTTTTACCTGTTATATGGTAATAATGAGACGTGGATCATAACCGTGTGAGTTTGTAATGTAGGGATGAGAGTGAAAAGAGGAAAGGAAATGTTCTGTTTTCATACGACTGTTGCTCTGATATCAATATTATACTACTTTTGCCTTTAATTAGTCACACGGATGTTACCACCCGATCTCTATTTTTCGAAGTTTGACTTTTCAATTCCAGAATACGTTGGCTATTTCTTCTCGTTAGTGGTAATGCACGAAAGTATCTTGACCTAAAGCAGCAGACTCCCCCCGTAGTACATTTTTTTGGGCCTTTCGTACTGCCCAGAGGCAATAAAATAAGACAAAACACACTCACCAAGGCTGCACGCTTATAAGTTGTAACATTCATTTTTCTAGAGGACAATGACATTCGTGGCCATCAAAATTTATTCACACATTATTGCGCACACAACTCATATGAGTCATAACAAATATTTGAGTCGTCCTTGAATATATAACTACTTTTCTTTAGGGGTAAGAAAAAGTGAAATCTACAACTAAAAGATATACAACTCAAAAAAATATAAAAAAATAAAAGCTATATAAACACGTATGTAGTAGTAGTTACTCGCCTTCCATCCATACATCCCGAAGTAGCTCGTATCTGAGGGCATTTTGAGTGTTATTTTCCTTCGAAATCCAGCCGGACTTCGTAGGAACTGGTGAAGTGCGGGGACCATCATTGAGGATCAAGGCCAAAGGTGAATTCAACTCATCAAGCTCATCATCGCTGGTGTACGATTTTCTGACCACTGAGGATCCACTTCTTTTCAGATTTGCTTGACCTCCAACCTCTCCAATAAAGCTAGCAATGGAAGCTGTGGAAGGTGGAGAATAGACAATTGCAGCTGCAGTGCATGGAAAGTTTGTGGCAGCTTCCTCCCCTGCCTCAGTAGGATCCTATACAAAACAAATCCATGAGGTTATTTTTTAGTAACGAAAACTTTTGTCTAAATACATTAAATTGTTAAGTTTATCCTCTTTAAGTAGTACTTTTGAACAGACAGGAGACAACTGACTTAGCTGACAAAGAGTAGAAGAATACATTGCAAATGATATGATGGACTAACCTCAGATTCTAGAGCTTCAAGCACAACATCTGGGATCGGATCAGGGCAAAATTCATCTGGGACAAAATTGTCGAGAATCCTCTTGATCAATGGTGCACCAAATGTGGGGCATACCTTCAAAAGCAAAAATATAATGCGGTGAATAAGAACTGCATAAGTCAGAACATGCAAACAAAGGCTAATAGAAGGGTATAGGTCATGTGTTGAACCTCTTTTCTTATGGATCCACTTAGCAGCATGTCCTTTGGAAGCATCAGCAGATCACTCAATGCATTAAGGAGATGGAAAGACTTGAAGGATGTATCTTGTCTTTCATCATCATGCTCATGGTCATCCACGTCATCAAGTGAGTCATCATCATCCAGGCCAAATAGGTCAGTCAGCCATCTAGACCAGTTCCCAATCTGATATCCGTAAATCAGAAATGGAGATAAGTTAGAATTAAAACTAAGGAAATTAGATATCCATAACATACAAATGGAGAGTCTTCAGAAGTAAGGCAATTCAGAGCTTTGTTCTAAAAAGCTACATGTGAAACTTCATAATACTGTCATCATTTCATACTTGATATTAACAGGATGGTAGTACATGATTGAAGTTTAACAGGAATCTAAGAAGCAACATGAGTTTACATGCGCGAGAAGATGGAAGACTGATTGTCTAACAATAAAATTAGCTTATGAGATAATCTTATATCTTACCGCATTTTTAAGTTGCGCACCAGCCCCGAAGCTTGATTTCCCTGGTGGTATTGGAAGGACCACAGAATCACTGATGGGATCAGATACAGGATCAGTTGGAATCTCATCACCAGATTCTCGAAGAATAGCATTGAACATTGCCACATCTAATCTAGCCACGCATTGCTCCATTACCTAGTGGCATTGAAAAAATATATATTTAATTAAAAAAGAAAAATTAGATGTCAAAAAACAAAAATAGATGCATCTAGCAACAAATCATATGTTAAAAGGCGACATATTCTTGCTTCTGCCCATTAAAATTGAACAAAGATTGTGCTTGCACACAATGAGCAGTTAAATGATTGATATGAGTTGCTACCTAAACTGCAGAATAACAGTATACGAAACCAAAGAATAGGAAGGCAATGTAATATTTAACTGCTACTCCCTAATCCCAAAAGGAAGATAAGGAAATAGCTGAGCACATAAAATTTTACCAATCTAGCCAACATGGGTAGGCAGCCACATTCATGTCCCCCAGCACGAACAGGACAAAGTCTTTCGAAGGCATCTCTAAAGGCCTTCTTCCAAAGGTCTAATGAAAAATTCCCCTGCTCTTCTTGATCACATGATCTAGAGACCCTGCTGTAGCTTTTTCTTGGTCCAGAACCATTACTTTTATCAATTTCCTTTGCACTGACAGACTGCATATGTGGGGTCAAAGTCTGGAAGTAATAATGAAAGGAATCAGAAAAGAAAAATATGAAAACTTGCAAAAAAATTTCTGTAAGAATGCTTTTGCTATGCAAATTAAAAATAAACAATGAAAGATTTATAATTCCGACCTGCCACCAGATAGATTCAATAATTCTGGAAAAGATCCAAGATTCAATCTTTTCTAGGGCACATGTAAATGTATGTGGCTCCTCCCAGTCACTCAAACTGTTGTACAAGAGTTCCGCTCCTTCCCTTTTTACAGGAGAGAACACCTTCCATTTTAATGGAGATGTTACCTTGCCTTTTACCTTTTGAATGCTATTCCTATTAATAGACGGTCCAGCAGAAAGTGGAAGCCCCAGGCTCCTAGCAGCTTGGCTTATTATCGTTCTCAGCACAACAGAATTTGACCACCAAAACGTTAACCTGGAACAAATGTTAGGAAAAAATGGATGAATCCAGGGGGAAAATCACCAAAGATAGATGTGATTCTATATCATTCAACAGAGTCAGTAATATGGACAGACCAACTTCTGTCCAGCAATCTCAAGCCCTTAGTTGGATCTTTCAAGCAGATATCCTGTTCTTTTGCTACGTCATCTTTAGACAATGATGATCATCATCAACATCTTACATATGGTCTAATCCAATTTCTATTTAGGGTTTTCTTTGGTAGGGCCTTCAAGGCTGACTCATGAAGAGAACGGTCACACAACATATGCTAATGCCACAAACATAAATTTCTAAATGGAAGATGAAGATGACTAGACGATAGAAAGCATGTAAAGGAAAAAGCAGAAAAAACTACACTATCAGTCTATACCTAGGGACGTCATTTCCACATGCTTTTGCAACCAAAACTAGTCCTGACACAGCAATTTTAGCCGCATTAGCTCTCCTAGATTGGGAACTCTCTCTGCAAGCATGAAGGTACAGCCGAGAAAGGCGCCTAGCTGGGGCATGTACCTTACTTGTGGAACTTCCATGCTCAGCAACAACTGAATAAAGAGAAGCCTCAACAGCAGCAGCTTCCCTTAACTCTCCTTCAAGCATTTTTATTCTGTGTTCCAACTGCTGCATCTTGCTTTCTAAAATGGCACTTCTAGTATCTCTTGGAAACACCTTAGCATCTTTTCTGTCCTTAAGTCTGAGGCTACCCATGCCACTCTGAGCATCACCCTGAACACTACTTTCCCTAATCTCTGCATGCTGATTACTACTAACCAATCCTTTCCTAGCTGAGTCCACTCTAACAGATTTCACATGCTTTAATCTTTCATTCTTCAAAAGATTTTCCTTCATTTCAAGATTTTCCCTGCTTGAAGATGATGTATCACTTCCCAACGATTTCTTTCCAGTAACATCTTGTACAATGTTTAATTCATCTTCTTTGGAATAACTTTCCTCGTCTAAGTTATGTGCTTCGTTGTTAATCTTTTCTTCTTCCTTTCTTTCTTTGTCCTCCACGGAGCTACCATAGCTGTCATCACTAGTTGCAGCATCGTCCAAGAAATCGCTACGACTTTCCTTAGTTTGTCCATTATTCTTTCCATTAATTTCAGAATCACCATTGGATATCAGCTTCTCAACTGCCTGAGAGTTCTGATTTGTGAGTGCTACTTTGGCTGAGAGGAAAGTAGATCTATACTCTTGGCCACTTTGCTGAGAACCATTTGTAGTTTGACTTCTTCCATTAGCAATGTTCTCATTAATCTCTTCAGGTAAATTTTCATGGCCGTTGCTTCTTATTCTTGTGTCGGAATCCTCTTCCACATTTTCAATCACTAAAGATGAAGAAGAAGAATGAACTCCATCGAGTTCAACACTCTTTAGCATTTTTGCTGAACTTGAAATGGGAGAGTGGGATACAGAAGCATGATTATTTAGTGGACTTCCCAAATCAGAAGATAAGTCTATTGATGAAGAGCGTGATGAACTTCCCTTCCTATTGTCAAGTGGTGAATTCTGATGTACCAAATTTGACTTTTCAAGCTGTAGTTTGGAGGCCTCAGAACGTTTCTTGTTACTCCCATCAGTGCCCTGAGTCATTGTGTCTCCAAGCTGCAATTACGTGCAAAAATATTATAAAACCAGAGGAATCATATGGAATTTCCATTAAAAAAGAAATAAGTCACCATGCATGCTCAAAAAGAAACATTTTTTCTGATTAATGATAGGAAGTGACAATGACAGTGGAAGTCACAGTGGCCCTGAAGTATAATAGCGTATTATAAATACATCTATGTTATGAAGAGAACGGAAGGAGAAAACTTAACGAATGAGCACCTCTTCATTACGACGGTGTAATCGCCCATTAGACGAAGCTGTAACAGATGAGTGGGAGGAAACATCATCATCAGTGAAAGAAGCAATTTCAGCTTCTTCAGCATATTCTTCGTTCATCAAGGCCGAAACAGATTCTCCATCAGCATTGTCCAGTGACATCGCTCTTGATAAGGTTTCCCTAGATGAGGAGTTGGAGCGAGCCTTCTCAACAGACTGAAGTGTAATATATAGAACAGGTTGATTTGTGTTCTTAAAGCTCCTCTTACAGTTCATTGGAGTGCTAATGCTTAAGGTTTCTTTCAACACACCATAATCTGCTAAATCAATAATGGCAGTAGCCAATAACTGGCCTTTGACGGTCTTATCCCTACGAGGCTCATACAAGTTTAACTCTAAACAATTCTTTTGGAATGTGTCTCCGTCCCCGCCTTTGACAGACATGTCCCTCAGTAGAGTCAGAGGTAGCCTGAAAGACTCATTGAATTCAATTTTCCCTTCGCCAACAAATGACCCAAGTGATGGAACAACAGAGCTAGTTGACCCGGAACATCGATCCCCATTTTCCCACTGAATCAACACAGACCGAAGTGATCTAAGTGACTGAGATGGCGGCCAGGGCTTAATCTCCTGAATATGGACTAGGTAATCGACCTGAATGGCAGAGCTTCTCCTGTTCTTCCCCCTCAAGCCTAGAACCATGGTTACATAAACAGAAGAGTTCCTCTAATGACTACTTCTCTCCAATGCAGTTCAGATAGCTCGATAACAAGCGCCCTAAACTCCAAGAAGTTCATAAGCAAAAACCCACGAGTGTGTGATTCAATGAAAGAGGACAAGTATTAGAACTACGCCATTATCACTCAAAAAGCCAAATTACAAGCTTATTTTAAAGACCAAAATCCAACATTGAAATATATAGAGATGGTTATAATGCTACTAGCTTTCAGCTCACCTAAGAATGACTATAATAAAGAACAAAAACAAAAACAAAATAGCGATTCAAAATCACAAATTGACCTCATTTTAGTAGCATATACTCACTTAAATACATATAGGTATAAGATTAAGATGGAAATGCAGAAGTGATCAACTACAGCATAATCCTAAACAATTCCTTCACCAGCACTCAGATCCGTACAAACATTGAACAAAAATTACTAAAAACTAATCAATTCCCAACTCAAAGTAGCTCAAACCAAACAAATTTAGAACAATGCAAACTGCTACATTAAGCTGACAAGCAACATAGGTAAGGAAAATAGTCCAAATATTACTGAAAATAACACTTTAAATAGCAAGAAAAATCTAGAAAGAAATGAGAAAAATTTACCAGTATAATTAGAGCCCCAGAAGTCACAGAAATGGGAAGAACATGAAAATGGAATGCTTTGTTGTTGAAAGCAGAACCCACCATTTCTGAGCTCAGAGAGAATATATCTGAGCTTTTCAGAGGTTGTGATTGTGAATGAAGAAGCCAGAAAAGTCCTATTAAAATATTTACCTACAAAATAAAGTGAAGCTGACATAACAAATTTATTTTAAAAAAAAAAAAAAAGGGGGGTAATGGCCAATGATTGATCTGAGACAAGGAAAACCGATGTCGTTTGGATAGATTTTTATTGGGCTTTTATCTACTGGTTGATGTCGTTTTGATGTTGGCTGATAGTGACATTATGGCGGAAACGCTTCCACCTAAATTATATTGCATATTATTCCATGGTTGGAGCTGGACATTGGTAAGAGACTCGAATCCTTTACGCGCCAGTACGGGACGTGTTCGACACTCGCCAGTGAGCACGTGGCAGATCTAACCGGGCCCCACAGGAGGGTTTGGGAACTGAAAGAGCATTTAAACTCGGTTGAGTACTCTACCGACCTCGAACGAGCCCTGACTCGGGTACGAAACGGCGCGTGCACTAATGTCGAAAAGACGGGTGTCGAGACGCGCGTCCTGTTTTCTAGTTTGGATGGATTCACTCACCGACACAAGGCTGTTGGCAGCAGCAGTCAAACGCAATCCCCGAAATAGTGGCTCCCACGTCACCCTCACCATGGGCTTGGGCTAGAACTTGATTGGGCTCACTAAGCCCATATGAGTTTGGGCCCACCAAACTTATTTATTTGGGAAACTTTCATGAATCCCGTTTTCAAAACTATATTTCCATAAATATCCCTTTTTATTTTTATTTCATAAATACCCGTTTTAATATCTGTACTTGGAGAAATATAAACGGTCTACATTTCATAAATAAAAATTACACTAAAAATTGGCACACATTTTAAAATACATATCATTTATATTTTATACATATAATGTGTATAAAATTTATGTTATAAATATGAACTTTTTATATAAAATGTAAACCATAAAAATAGGTATTTTTGAAAGAAAAATTAAAAATAGATATTTATCAAAATAATTTTTAAACACGAATACTAGGCATAAATTTCTCTATTTATTTTTATTTTGCGGTTCTATAGAATTAATGATAATGACGTAATGCCAGATTCACCACAGCTAAACTAAAATTATCACCGTTTGTTGGATTTGATGTATGAGGTGCTTGCTATGAGCTAAGTATCTTAGATGAGTAGAAATAAGGTGAGCAAGATAGTGACTTTGTTAATTATCAGGAAAAAAAATAAAAAAAAAAAAAGATAGTGATTTTGTTTATCATTAAAAGAGAAGATAGTGATTTGTTAATTCATTTGTTTCATTAACAGTACTTAAAGTTGGACATAGATGGTGGTTCAATTTCTACGTCTGATTTCCGGATATCATTAATTTTTTTACTCTTATCCATCAGCACCATACCAAACGATGTAATGGGACATGTAGAAACTTAATGAACATTAACAATGAATTAAAACGACACGCACTATTTAAGATCCTTATTCCACAACCAACATCCAAAAAGATAATAAAGCAAACGAAATAGATGTATTGGATCTGCATCGACAACGAGCTTAAATTCTTGAGACCATATTCTATAATTATAAAGTTACGTAAGATAGCTTCAATAATTTCAATTCGACAGTTCTATAATTATAAAGTTAGGTAAGATAGCTTCAATAATTTCAATTCGACAATCTAGAAACTCTAAATCTCCTCAACCTTTTGGTATGTCCATGGCCCATAACCCAGGATAAAGTACAAGCCTTTGGTAAGTTCCAACTGAATGTCAACCAATTCCAAGCTCAATTTTATCTAAAGGGCCCAACGAGGGCAGAACGACTTAAGCTATCACCAAACTTTATTAGCAAAAGACGAAGATGGTGGGCGGAGGTTGTACCCAATTACCAAATAAAAATGTTGCATAAGCTTGAACTCTAAGCAATAGAGAATAGCAACAGCTGCTATAGGACTAAAACTTGGTTGAAATGTCTAATTTCGTTGGTCGAACCAGAGACGGTCTTTGAGGTTGTGAATCATATGATATATGGCAGATTTTGGTGTTGAGGTTTGAAGTTCTAATACTATTTTGAATTTTATCAATATCCTACGATCTTGAACAATGAACACCTCAAGATAGGGCTTAGGGGCATTTTATTTAGCGCATTGTTGATGTTCATAACTGTTTCGAAGAATCGTGGAACTAGAAAATCTTTGCGACCACGTAAGTTACTGATTTGTCTTCAGAAACTAAATTCCCACACTGATACTCATTGAAAAAAAATGAGGTGCTTGTATGTTATATATTTGTTCTTCTATATCATTTTATTAATTTGATTTTCATTTATGAATAATTATTCTTTCCAGTGAAAGGGAAATTTAAACTATTTGGTTTGGTGTACCCTCTGAATACTTGTGTAAAAGATATTGGATTGAAAAACACTAAAATTTGCGCTAAAATTAATGGCTGAAGAAAAATCATAATTGATAAAAAAAATAATAATTATATATTTTCAAAGCATTTGCGCATTGTAACAAAAATTCTTTTGTGAATTGTATTGGTGCATTTTCTGAAACATCAGACAGAATATATTTAAACTATTGCAATATCCATCTATTTAACAACTTTTATTATGTGTTTATTATGTTTGTTAGTGGCATCTGTTTGATGATTGTTATGTTTGTGACGCTTCAATTCATAATTTGTTACTAATACAATTAAAAAAAATTTACTCTAAATACTAATTAAGTTTCAAGCAAATTAAATATTTTTTCACAAGCGCTAAGAGTATTAATCCTTATTCATTAATTTTTTTGTTTCAATGTGTGGTTTCTAACTTGTATTTTCAATTGCTTGTTGAAGTAATGCAACTAATACCAAAGAAACTTTCATTTTTTTTCTTCACGGATTTTGTAATTTACAACATTTCTCAAAAGTTGAGATACACAGTGCGATTGAAAGAGACATGAGTGTGTATATATATTTATATTAGGCGAGTTTTCAGTGGTTATTTATAGTTTTGCTCTACTTATAGGTATTTTGACTAAGTTAAAACACGAATATAATAATAGGTTAATTCTACTTTTTCATTCTAATTTTTTTTGTTAACGAGGATTTTCATTCTAATTCTAATTCATAAAAGGGAATTAATTTACTTTTTCATTGATCCAAATTCGTGTACATGATGAATTTTTGAAATACTTTTTACATTTGAGGAATGAAATAAAAATATTCCATTTAAATTTATAGATAATTCTAATCTTTTTTTTTAATATGGAATAGAATACTTTGGAATTTAATTTAGATTACTTCTTTTACATAAGTTTAGAACATGATTTTGTCACATTTTAATTTTTGAAAATTTTAGTTACCTATTATATGAATTTTAAGTTTTTTAATAGAGTTTAATTATCAAGTTTCTTATATTTTTTATTGATATTTTTTATTTAATTTCTCTTAATATGAATTAAATATACTTTCAATTCTGAGATTTTCTTAAATTGAATCTGAAATTTTTTTCCTTTGAATTAAATCTATTAGACAAAGGAATTAAATCTATTAGACAATGAATTATTTTTCTTTTCAAATGGTGTGAATTTCAATTGTTATTAGAATCATATAGTCTATCTCGTCAAAAACACAGTCCAAGAACAGTTGTTAACGGCAATAATTTACTGATGATCTTGTTTATCTTTTTTTCTAAAAAAATTATGGTAACCCACAAATCTCTCTGCTGTTGTGTTCACTTTTGATCTCCTTGGTTATGCTTGTCCTGAAATTAGATCTATTTTACTTCGAGTGATTTTTGATGAATTTTCTGGAATTTTCGTTTCCTCCCAGAAGGTTACAATAATGGACAAAAGCTCAAACTCATGGATGAAGTGTCGAGTTTGCAAAGAAGAAAATAAAACATGAGAGGAAAACTAATGTGAGACGGCAGGTCTTGTCCCCAAGGGTTTTGAATTGTTTGTCAGCACAGCCCTAAAAGCATATATATATATATATATATATAAAGTTTTTTAAGTGGGTGTATAATCTACTTCTGTCAAGCTTGCCTATAGCATATGCCAAGAGAGGTAAGGCTAGCTAGACTTAGGCAAAAGACAAGTCTGGCCAAGGGTTGGGTGTCCCGTGCCAAGGTTGCCTAAATAGCCAAGTAGTTGAGCTAATTCCCCCGAGACCCTACTTTTTTTTTCTTTTTTTTTTTTTTTTTTTTTGGAAATCCTTCTCCTAATATGCAAACTATTTTGTACCAAGAAATCAAAATCCAATAGCAACATTTGAAGTTGGACACCACACTCTTCCTAGCTGATATTTATTCAATAACTGCACAAATGTCAAATGCTAAAGAAGTCACTCCTATTCTACGTACAACTCTGTCCAAGCAAACTACGTCCGACCCAAAAATTTCCTATATTTCTATATTTTGCAATCAGATATGAACTTTGCAAACTTTACATATCATAATATGATAAAGGCATCCCAAACAACCAAACTTTTCTACTTGCAAATGAGTGGAACCTGGGGATGGTGGCAAGATACATGGCTGGCAATGTGTGTTTTCACAAGAGCAGTAGTTGTATAGGCTTCCATATTGACAGCAACAGGAGGCATCTTTGGAATGGATAGATGTTAGGTGTTATGGAACCAATAAACTTACATAACATCTAGGCTTGTGATGCAGAATCCGATTTTTGATCTGCATCAGCAGTGGCCTGAACTTGAGCTGCATACTGTAAGTTCCAAAGCACATCTTCAAAAGATGGACGAGATGACACTTCGTGAGATATGCATTTCTTGGTGATAGATACCACAATTGATAATGATTCTTGTGACGAAGTGGTCAAAACAATTGGATCCACAATCTTTTTCCGACCATCCTGACTACCAAACGATGCCTGCGGTTCATGACAACACCAGGTGTCAAAAAGGAATCCATCTACACCGCTATAAAGAATGCAAAATCTTTATAAGATTTAGTGAATAATGAGTCGAACGAAAATGTTCCGGACAATGGAAATGACACAACACATACATATATACTCTTGTCAAATGAGGACTACATTCCGAGTTAAGGACCAGATATGTCTCCAAAGCTCAGAAAATGGATTTCATTCAATAAAAGATTAAGCTCACCATTTCATTTAGCAGAAACGTTTCTCCTTTTCCACTTACTATTGGTCCAACAAGTGATTCAAGTAAGATAAATCCAAAGTTGTACACATCATCCTCAAGGCTTTTCTTATGGCTGCAAAAAGGATATGACAATGTTAGCTCGCTGTGAATAACCGAAGAAATTTAAACTACAACAGCAACAAAAATTATAAAGATGAAACAAGCACAGCTCAAGATATGAGTCATACTACAATGTACACACGTTAGCAGCATTCTGTATTATTATGGAATAGAACTCAGGGTCGTAAAACAACTATTATTTTGAAGAAATACTGATAGAAGGGATGTGGCATCGACTAAAATATTAAGACCAACAATAACACAAACGTGTAAACGGGCAAGTAAGAAGAAAGAATTTGCCGTGGCACTACAATGATGCTTCTGACAGTACAGACAAGGAGCGGCATTGAGGAGGCTAATACTGGGGTAACATAAAGATGTGAGATAGCAACAGCAGTGCTGTCTGTGTAAGCATTTATTTGGCCTAATGATTCAAACTGTACTAATGCTTGGCTCTAATTAATTAAACATTAAAAATAATAATAATAATGATCAAGTGATCACAATTCAATCTCATAATGCAGTACAAATAATCACTAATACATTATTCTCATTGATAAACTGATGTCTCATTGCTCGTTCTCTACTTTGCAGTACCTTAATTTTGGGCGTTCTCCCTTGGCCTACAAATGAATAGGATGTGTCAGCGTACCATTAGAAATAAACCACTATCGTCTAATCAATAATTCCAGATAGTGAAGAAACACACCTCAAGTTTTTTAATTTCTTCTTTGATGATGGAAATCCCATAGTCACTTAACTTTGCAATCCGATGCTCATCAAGCAATATGTTGTTTGTTTTTAATCGGTTGTTGAAACAACCGGGAATAACCCCAGTGTGCAGAAAATGCACAGCCTTGGCAACTCCAATTAGAATAGCCAATCTATCAGACCATTTGAGAACCTTTTCTGGACCATCTTCTGCACATATCGGCAGCTAGGTTAAAAGGTTATCATTAGCTATAATGTGAAAACATAAAAAACGGAGGGTTTAAGGATCAAATTGAGTCATAACAAGTAAACACTTCATTTGATCATCAAAAATCGTCCATGCAATGTTGGAGACTGAAATGCAGGGCCATCTTGTGATCAACAAGATTTCAAAAGGTCCATGGATTTAGTACCTGATAGATACGTGCGGTAATTCCCATTAGGCACGTATTCATATACAAGGAAGACTTTGTTTGCACTAGAATCATCTTGTCCACCACTTTCAGTGCAGTAGCCCAAGAGAGCAACCAAATTTGGATGGTGAAGCTTTGAGAGAAAATCAAGCCGTCCTTTAATGTTTTGAATTGAATATTTCTTTGAGAAAGCCAGAGAACGTATAGCAACACAAGTTCCATTTTCCAGGTTTCCTTTGTAAAGCTGAAAAACAAAATTAGTGGCAGTTAAGGACATTCTTGTCAAAGCTCATTGGCATCTAGTTAACCGATCTCACACATGTCAATTTTTGATGGATACTGAGGAAGGGGAATAAACAAAATTTCGACATGAACAGCTTTTAATTGGAACTTTTAATTGAAATAAAGAACAAAATTTCGAAGGGCAGATGAGCTGATTGCTCATGGAAAATTCCTAGTTCAATTTCAGACATTCCTATAGTATCCAAAAATATAGCAACTCTGAGTTTTGGAGGTACCTTTCCTGTGAAGCCTTCACCCAAAAATATAGACTTTTCAAAGTTGTTTGTTGCTTCCCTCAACTCTTCATAAGAAAACAATCGACAGACTGGGGTTCCTTGTGTCCCCAGCTTGGCTGCCTGGGAAATTAACCCTGAAAGTAGAAAGGAGAATAGTCATACATTTTAAGCTTTCAATGACACAACAGCGGGGTCATAACCTATAATTCAGATTGCTTTCATAGATTTCATATTCCATATGAACTGAAATAAGCAAAATGCCAACTTGGTTAAGTTTCTAGGTGAGAAACTTAAAACAAAATAAGGAACCAATTTACAACTTACTGGCATTTGTAACAAGTTCAGAGCAAACCACTGATGGTAAATTATCTTGCTGCTTTTGCAATGTGTGCTGCTCAGGAGGCGTCCTTGAACGGTTTCTTCTACGCAAGAAAAGAACCCCAAATACCAAAAGCACAACAACAAGAACAGTGCCACTAATGGCAGCAACTAGCACTGTTATCAAAGTTCCTCTCGATGATTTCTCCCCTTTTACGGTTTCTCTGCAGTAAGAACCATGGTGTTGATGTTCGGAATCCATGGATAGACAATTTCCATTATATTTAACGACTCTCTTGTCCGAATTACTGGTTAAACAAGGGGGTATAACTCCCACCAATCTGTTGCTCGAAATATCAACAAACCCAAGTTTGCCACCGCAACTTAGCTTGTCTGGAAGTGACCCACTTAGCTTATTTGATGCTATATTCACATAGCTGATGTTTGGCAAAGAGAACAAGGCAGAAGGGGGGATCCCAGTTAGATTATTGAATGATAGATCTAGGTGCTGAAGCTGACTAATATCACAAAAATGCTCAGGAATATCGCCTGAGAACGAGTTCTTGCTAAGAAGAATTGTAACCAATCGTTTTGGCATTAGTGGCAATTCAGAATTTAAATTATTTCCTCTTAAATCCAATACACGTAAACTAGTTAAGGCACTCAAATCAGGTAATTTACCAGAGAGCTCGTTATCAGACATGGCAATATCAGTAAGCGTCTTAATTCTAGAAACCGAATCAGGAAACTGACCCTGAAACCGATTGTTCTTCAAGCTCAAAATGGTGAGGTTTGACAACGAGTCCAACCAATCAGGAACAGTACCATTGAAGTAATTTCCATCCAGTGTTAGAGTGTTAAGCTTAACCATAGTAGATATCTTGGGAGGAACAGAACCAAACATGAAATTCGAGCTCAAGTCCAAGAGTTCAAGTGAAGATAGCCTGTGAATCTTATCCGGAAGTGGTCCCCAAATTCCCAGAGACACTAAACTAAGAACTCTCAAGCTGCTTAACCTTGTCATTGTGGTGACAAACGAGTCAATAGAAAAACTCTCTGAAAGAGTCTGATTGGGAATAGCAAAGCCATAAAACTCATCAACCTTATGAACCTTATCCCCCATTATTTTGAGCTCGGTGACATAAGTGTCCTGGCATGAGATGCTGACATGCCCAGAGGAAGGAAAGTTACATAGGTCGCTACTGATATTTCCCCAAACTTCTAACGAGGAAGGATACTCCAACTGCTTCCTTAGCTGCAGTAAGACTCGGCTTTGAGAAGTTTGCTGTTCGTATGTACCCGGAAGGAACATAACCTCTGAAACAACTAGAAAAGTAAACCAGAAAAACAATCCCATTGCACAAGTTTTTGAGTTTTCAACGAACAAGTTTCACAGTGGTGAGCAATAGACCCAGAACTAAAGCTGGGCAAGAGCGACCCACTTAAAGATTATAATGCAGAATCATCAAGACACAGCTGATTGTTGAGGTAACTCAAATTCCGTCCTACCCAGATGCACCTGAGAATAAATGGAAAAAAAAAAAAAAAGAACCCAAGTTTTGAATTAAGACGAAGAGAGAGAAAAGCAGGCATATTTTAACACAGGAGCATGTCCCAGATAGTTTGAGCTTGTATAAACAAGTTTCTTTAAAAAAAACCCACCAAATAAAAACGAGAGGGGACATAATCAAGGGAGCCATTACGGTTCAGAAGAATGTTTCTCTCTGTAATTTCCAGAAAAATACAGAGAATAAGCAAGGAAGGAAAAAAAAAATGAAGGGAAAATGCAGAGAAGACGAACCTTGGGAAGCTGAAATTTAAGAAGCAGAGCAATAATGAGTAATGATACTAGTCCAAGTCTTCTTGCTTTAGAAAACGTGTAAGGCAGTTAGAAGAAGAGTGGGCTTTAATGGTGGTGGTTGGAGACGGCCGTAAAGCAGGAGAGTGCTTAAGTCAAGGCTATATAGATAAGTGGTGCTTTCTCGGTGAGAATTGAATAGGGTCTGTCTGACATTAATGGTGTCGGTTCTTCTCCCACGGAGACTGAGATTAAAGGCCTTAATCTTATTGTAACCCAAGCAAGGATACAAAAGTTGCAGAGACAAAGAGAGTGACTACTCCACAATGAGTTACAATTGCACAGAGCAATATCATCCAGAACAGAAAGAAATAAAAATAATAATTTCTGGGCAAGTTAGTTCATTTTTGCCTCCACATTTACAATATAAAGTAAGCTGATTTTCTCGTTAATACCCTTGGATTATGCTGCTAATTGCAGTATTGTCATCACATGCGACACGTTATTCCAACTCTCGTTTGATGTTTTATAGGTTTATTTTGACCAAACTGATACCGTGGCACCGTTACTGCTTTTCTTACCGTTGTACTTAACTTGTCCATCTAATAAGACAATGACGTTGAACTCGTCCATATGTCCGTGGATTTACTAACGTAGCTTTCTTATCTATCTTTATAAGTTGCTCATCATTAAATTCGTATATAGGACATATTATGTGAGGACGTAGTCAAAGAGCAAGTAATGAATGTTTGGGGCATGATCCATAACAAGGATTCATTTTCTTTAGTTTGTGATGCTATGCATCAATAATGGTACGAGCTCTACAAAATTATACGTTCTTTATTAGCTTGTGTTATACATCATTGATCAAGTTAAGGAAGATTTAGTACAATTAAGTTGGTGCAAAAGTTTCCTCAAAAAAAAAAAAAAAGAAAAAAAAAAGTTTGTGCAAAAGTATGGGCGTAATGGGAAATGATTAGTTTATTATGAAGGGAGGAAAGAGGGCAAACAGCCGCAACCAAGTGGGTCAATTTTTCCGTTACAAAGGCTGTTTAGAAAGCAAATCCATGTTCTGTTCCTAAAAACTATATAGCATTAGAGTATATACTCATAGAATCCCATGAAACTCTCTCTGAGTTTGTAGAGAGATTAATAATATAAGATTGAGGTCTCCTCTCCTGTCCCCACTCTACAACTAATTACTAATATAATATATAGTGTTATTTCCATGTAGACATAGAGGGACTTGAATCACTGGCTACCTATATAGTATCAAACACATGAGGCGAAGAGCCATATGTGGGTGTGGGACTATGGCTCAGGTTGTGGTGCCACAGCACCAATCCAGAGGCGTCTATTTGTTAGCTATGTCATGTGTTGGTGGGTTTCCTTCCACTCACGAGCCTCAAAATTTGCATGCAATTCAACTTAGGAAAATGGGAACAAATATTATTGGGGAATTGTGTTCTCAGTTCAGACAAGTTTAAGAATAAATAAAGAAAAGAAGAAAAAAAAAGAAAGAGCATGTTGGTTTGGTCATTGGTGGGATGGGGGGCCCTATTTGAGCTGGACTTTGGCGATTTCTTCCTTTTGTCTTTTTGGATTTATGAGTCTCCTAATTCTGACTCAGTCAATCATGAACTCGTTACACGTTGCATTAATCTTCCATGTAAAGATGGACCTCCTTTAAAAAATAAAAAGATGATAATAATAAAATTATTAAAGAAAAAAAAAAACTGATGGGCCTGGTTTAGATTTTACCCCCATAATTCATGCGACCCCACCTTCCATACTCTCTCTCATCACGATTATAATCACCAAACATCAATGTAGGATCGATTCAGTTGGTCTAATGGTCTCTGCGTAATGTATATGGTTTTCTTCTTTTTATCCATGAAGTGATGGAAAGTATTAAATGTTTTCATAAATATATTCCCATAATAACACTTTAAAGATTCATTCCAACAGTGTAGTGGTGTAGCTAAAGGATTAAAGTGTCTGTATATATATATACACATATATATGATGTGTAAAGCATTCCAAGCAAAAGCAAGTGATCGTGATCATTGAACAATAACAACCTTCCAACTTTTGACCAGATTTATCCTAGCAATAAGAAGACCATGTTTCGTTTTGGAATCTTCTTTTTTTTTTTCTGGCTCAAAAATGATTACATATTTAAAATAAAACCGTACAAATTCAGTGATGTGGTATTTGCAACCCATATATGAATTGGCTGAACGTGGATATAAAAAGCACAGATCAGATAAATCATCACGATTTTTCAGCATATATGCATAAATATTCTTGTTATACATTTCAGTGAAATTAGTTTTGCTGAAAATCATTTTCGTTTGATTTAAGAATTGTTAGGTTTAGGAGCCTCATAAACAACTTAACAATGATGTTGCATTTTTATCTATTAAATCATTTTTCGGATATATCTTCACGATCTTTCAGCATATATATTTAATATTCTTGTTATACATTTCTGTGAAAACTAGTAATGCAGAAAGTTATATTTTCGTTTGATTTTATAATTGTTGGGATTAGGAGCTTCATAAGCAACTTAATCAAGCATGTTTAGTCCCTATGTTATTTGTAAATTAGAAAAATAATTTCTAAGTTAATTTTTTTAGCAATTAAGTCATTAAGTTTTAAAAATTTTGGCAATTAAGTCATTTTTATTTATTAATGTTAAAAATTTTATGAAATTGAACATATTTAAGTGAAATAAATTGATATTTCACTGACATGAATTAGCTTGAAAGGGATTAGAAAGAAATATTAAGATAATTTTTAAATTTTTGAGAATTTCTATTTTTTAATTTTTTATATTATGTTGTTAAATATTGTTAATCTTTAATTATTTTACTTCTAATTTCAACTAATATCAGTAAAATATTGATTTTGACATTCAAAAATTTTACATTAGACTTAAAAGTGCTTAATTCTATCCAGTATTTTAATAATTACTCATAAAAAAAAAAGTTTAATTGTCAAAATTTTTAAAACTAAAAGACTTAATTACTAAAAATAATAACTCACTCATTTTACTAATCACAAAAAATATAAGGACAAATCATGCCAAAAACGTTTTATTTTATCTATTAAATCTCCTAGATAAAGCTATAGGTTAATGAAAATTATCTTATTTTTATTCAAAACAATTAAGAAAAAAAAAAAAACAAAGTAGGTACAACTAGAGGTACTCCATACGAGTATGGAGCTTCTAGAAATTAATGGATCTAGATTTCTTGTCAAAATTTGGCATGATTAGCATACTGATAAAGCCATCGTAATTGGCAGATTAAATTATATATTGCATAAGTAGTACCCTGGCCTCAAAAAAACAAATTACAAATCATAACTTAGTCAAAGTTAAAAAGATTCTGTTCCATCAAAGGCACACAAGGCAGACAAAGACAATGATTAAAATAATAGCTGAAAAGTATCAACTCTTATTTTCATGTAAAATCATATCAGAAATTTAGCAAAAGTTTAGCACCTATGTAATAATACAACAATATATATATAACTTTTATAGGGAAAAAGCAAACATATAATTAAAAGAAAAGGCTAATGAGAAGTTGTTGAGGGTATTATCACAAAAGCATTAAATTAAATTAAAAAAAAGGACAATGATTAGGATCCATTTGAGTGTGGTACCAAACTGGAAGCCACTGATGATCAAACAAAAGTCCTTAGAATTAATTCCTCATATATTATCTATTGTTTTTAGAAAGTATGGCCCTTTCTAGATACTGACAACATTTTGGAAAAACTCTAACTTGAACAAAAAACTGGATAACATGCCTGCACTGGTGAGGACCATCTAGTATGCCTCATGCATGGCATCTGGACCACTTGTGTGTGGGTTACTACTGTTTTCCAGTGAAAAAGTTGGTTTTAGTGTCTTAAGACCTACTTGATCAATATATCGTGAAATTAGAGTGGTTATCTATTTTCTACTATTGATTTTAAAAGGCGTTGGCTATTCTTTTCTTTCTTACGTGTTTAACTATTTGAATATATCGATTATTGTACTCAGTGCATCAGCTATTCACTGCTATCTGATATATCTATTATAAAAATCAATAGCTTCAGATATTCTTAAAAAAGAAACAAAAAATAAATATTGCCACATTCTCCTAGAAGCCCCATGTGTATTTGTCTCAAATAATTTTGCACATGGGTGGTTTCAAGGAACTCAGGAATGTGGATGCAATTTGGAGAAATTTGGCCCTAATAACATTTTCATCGACTACTTTTCATGGTGATTTTTTCAGAATTAGGCATCGTTTTACAAGTCACCATTAAGATTGTCTGGTCATAATTAAATAAGATGTTAGTATAAAAATAATGTCTGATTACAAGAGCTGACCAGTTATTTGACCCTTTTTTTTTCTCAAAATTTAGTATATATATATATATNTACGATTAAAGTTTTAAAAGAAATGAGCATTTAACTATAACTTTTAAAACATTGATATCTACTTAAATAAATTGATAAAAACGAAAAAATAACATATTTTACGATTAAAGTTTTAAAAGAAATGAGCATTTAACTATAACTTTTAAAACATTGATATCTACTTAAATAAATTTAAAACATTGTTCATCATCCTAGTTTTTTTTAAATATATTCTAAATTAAAGATGACTACCAGACTACCGGTCATTAAAAAAAAATTACTATACTAAATAATCATACTAAAAGTAGTTCTGAAAATGTTATTTCAGTCCCAAAAAGTTCTCATGTGTTATAACAAAATGATTGACGAATTTTGGGCTCATTTTAAATAGATGTTTATTTTTTGAAATTTTGTAGCAAAATGATTAGTATTGTATATGACAAATGTAAAATATGATGTACTCAATATAAAAAATAGTATACTTAGTATATAAACTAAAATTGGTATACAAATAGATATATCATATATATAAAACACATGTACTCTATCATTTAACTATAAAAAAAAAAAAGAGAAAAATTAGCATTTATTAAAACAAAGTGCAAAAAATAGACACACACTAATTTTCCAAAGTCGTCATAGTCCGGTCCATTTTTAGGAACTAAAGACCATAGCCACTGTGGGCTGGGCCTTTAACGAAAGCATTCAAGAATGTACAAAATCTCAACAACCATTAAATGTTAGAAAAAATTTATCATAGCAGTTATTAGAGAAAGGACATGGATATGGATAGGACTAACTTGGTCAAAATGACTTTTTTGTATATTTTTTCAAAAATGATACTTTTAGGTGTGTCAAGGACAACTTGACTTATGGTCAAGAACTTTTTGACCATAAAAAGTCTCCAATAATAGTTTTTATGCAGTCAAGAAATTATTGACTTATGGTTAATATGTCTTTTACACTCTTAAAAATGTTATTTTTAAAAAAATATACAGAAAAGTTATTTCAGCCCAAGTTAGTCCTATCCGTATCATTTGCCCCGGTTATAAATGCTAAATTTTTTTTCTTGTGGCATTCAACTAAATATTTTAGTGGTATAACATTTTTTAAACAAAATAACCTTGCTTTGGTTTTAAAGAACACACCTCAACCAATCAATAAACAAGACTCAACCTTTGAGTTGACCAACCTCAATCATTCAGTGGATAAACCTTAACGACAAATTAGAACTTTACAATAAAAATCCTCTAAGGCAAAAAAATTAAAAAGAAACAACTTGGCACTACAGAATACTATTATTGAGCCCAATTTCCTCATAAGTTGGTTGCGACAGATTACAGGGGCTAGAGAAGCTTACTAGAAAACTAAATTTGAACTTTGTTTTGCATCCAACCTGTGCTGAAATGGCTCTCTCTTACGGAAAATAATGAGTAGTTTAAATATTGTGGTTAAATTTTGTTTTTAGTTTCTTATTTATGTGTTCTTTAGATTCTAATTCTTTATTCTTGGCCTGCATCTCCTAATTAGATGCCATTTCATGCTACATACAATCCATAAAATGAATTAAATTAGAAGTCTAAGTTCTGTTTCGAAAAAAAAAAAAAAAAAACGCCAAACTAGTTCAAAGTCCCACATCCTTTGAAATACAAGACTTATGTCTTAGTTAGTTATAAAAAGGATAATTGCACTTCTACAAAGATCCAATTTTTAATACTATTTTGATATGTTATATGTATAATAATGTGTAACCTTTGTGCTCTTCAAATGGGCTTTTTTGGTGATCTGGAGATATTACAGTGTTTTTTAACTCTTCTGAATGGAAATATATAAAGATGTAACTCATCTGAATGGAAATGTTCAAAGAAATATATAAAGATATAACTCTTCTGAATAGAAATGTACAAAGATGTGTATTATATGAATATTTTTCAAAGAGTAGAAATTGAGGGATAGAATTGAAATGGCTCGTACTTGAAGTGATTGGTGGACCAATCTGCTCAATTGTTTCTTATAGAATTGCTTCTTTTCTTGTCTCATTTTCTTTTAACTCAGTTTTTTAGATTATTGTTGCTCATATAAAAAAAAATCATTTTTTCAAAGCTCGTGTTTTGAGGAATAATTACTGTATCTTATACAATTTGTCATTTGAAAGTATTTTCTAATCATTTTTGAGGGTGTAGTTTAGAGACGTCAATTTTACTCATTCATCATCATCCGCAAGTACCAAATCCTACGGAAGCAAGTAACAACAACTCTATTCAAGTTTAGGCTAGAATATGAATACAAATTTAAATACTTGATGCAGGTATGTGTAGTGCACATGTACAAGATACCGCTCCTATTATCCTACCCTACAAACTTAAATACCTAATGCACATATGTATAGGTCCCAACATCTAAATAGAAGGCGGACCCCGAAAAGGAACCAGTCCAGCCAGCCTCTTTAAGAAAGCTTTGCTTGGTAGGCACTGCCTATTTACTCGGACATGCTCACAACACAAA
>JXTB01000123.1:11481-30223 GCA_002914805.1 Parasponia andersonii
TAATAGCGTGGTGTCGCTATTCCGTTGAGGTAGGGGTTTAGTTACCTTCGTTTTATACCGTTTTTGAGTTAAAACTTATTTCTGCAACATATAAGAACAAGCTTGTTTTTAATGATTTGAATTATATGTGATGGAATCTGGTTATACGATATATACTGTACTGCTCTGGGAATTTGCTGTGTGCAGGTTATTTTGGGTATATAAAAAATAGGGCCGTTATGCTGCCCATTTTTCTATAAAACCCTATTATGCATGTTTTATTGAAAAACCAGAGTATAGTAGATTTTACACTTCAATTCTGTATTGCACGTGTCATAGGATCATAAATGAGCACTGTGTTAACATCGTGGGTTTTACAGTGTGACGTTACGTGCCCCACCGTCGGTGAAAGCCTGTAAACTTGCGCAAGGTCTTGTTACTTCTGATTACCTCCCCATTTGGCAGGTGTAGGCAATTCGGTTGCCCCTCCAGGTTTGGTAGGCGACACATGGGTGTTCCCTCCAGGTATGGGCTTAGGTATCAGGCAGGCTGTTAGGTACACTTAGTGCCATCATCTTGGGTTTCCACAGATGAGAGGATGTGAGCTCATAGGTATGGGTTGATTTATGTCATGTGCATATGGAGTGATGGGTTTTATTACACTGTTATATATATATTGGCTCCCGGTTTGGATTATATATATACGTGTGTGTATGTTTTGGATTTGAACTAACCATGCAGGAGATTCTCATCACTGAACTGTTTTTCCCCGAGGTAACTATTTTCCTACTGGGCATTGTATGCTCACCCCCCCTTACCTTCCTCCTCAGGTGGTATCCAGTGCGATCTTGGTGATCAAGAGGAGTAAGAGGTCATCCTGATTGTAGTTCATCTCTTGGTAATGCTAGGAGTTTGTTGTCATAGTCTTTGGACTATTTGGATTTTTGTATATTAGCATTGAACCAAGATTACTGCTTTCTAATTTGTCTGCAAACTTATGCATGCCATTCTGGTATTTGACATCTGTTGTGAATGATGATGATGATAGGTTTTGAAATTTATTTCATGTTTTTAAGTAATTGTTCAATTTATATTTGGTGGTGTATACGAATTATGGAAGTGGTTCACGGGATAGAATTCCAAATATTTTATTTAAATGGACTGTTTTTATAAAAACTAGAACTTTTGACACTTTTCAAATAAATTAAGGAATTTCCCACCTTTGTGAAATTCCCCTTCTGCCACTAGCTCGGGTTTTAGGTTGTGACATCTAGAGCTAATTGAATGCCAGAGAAAAAGAGAAAATAGACCTCTTCAAAAAAGACGATCCAAAGTTTCTGAGCTAGCTTTGCTGAAGTTTGCAAAGTTTCTGAATTTTGTAAAGTTTCTAAATTGAGGCTATGTTGAAGCTTCTCAAAGCTAATAAGCTATCTACTGTAGCAATTTCCCTATGAAAAAGTTTCTAATCTAAAATTGACCTCAACGGAAGAATAAAATCCCGTATGTTTTCCTTCTCCATGCTTTAGCTATCTATTCTTTTTGGCCTAAAGAACTCGTATGATTTCTGAATCCGGAGTGAACTCAAATAAGCTCATCTATAGAACCCATATTAATAATAACTCACTGAATATCTTGAGACATGTCTGGGTTAGCTAGAGTAACGAATTAGATAACAACCATCTTCTATTTGTAAAGTAATCCACCACTGAAGAGGAGTAGGCCTTGTCTTTAATGCTCAAGAACTGTGGGTTGAAAAATCAAATTTGTAGCGGAAAAACAGGTCCATGCATATTTTTAAATTTTTCTGAAAGCTTTTGTCTGTATGAGTCAATAGCATTTTAATCACGGAAATCGATTATAAAAGATCAAATAACAGGATTCATTAATGCTTGAAGCCTATTAGTTTATCATCGATTTCCTGTCTTCTAAATCACGAGGCTGGCCAAGTCTCCAATACCAATAGATTAATGTGTGGGCATAAAGAATAGTAATCTCACACCTTTTTGATATTGCAATATTCTCAACATATAAAATTATGATATTTAATTTTAAATTGAATAAGAAAATTCTTTTCTTTTTTTCTCTTACTTTTGGAGGCCCTGTATACAAAATAGCACGTACATATTTTATGTGCTAGGGTTTCTCTTTTAAATAAATTTTAATCAAAAAATTTAATAAAATAATTAATTCATCTAATTAATTAATTAATTAAAAGAGATAAAATCTCTCCCTTTCATAAGGAGTTACACGCTACCTATAGGACGATAAGGACGTTAGGTCCCCAAAAAGGAGGTAATTGTGGCTGTTAAAAACCTTTCGCATAAGCCCAAAAGTTGGCATGATTGAAAGATGTGAAAGATAATAGTTCATAAATAAAGATCTACCTCTTCATGGTATAAGGCTCTTTGGGATGAAACTCAAGAACGAACTTGTATGGGATTAGTCTATAAGTAGACAATATCATACTAAATAAAGGGATGTTATGATACTACCTACTCATAGAAACTACTTAATCCATTACAAGTAAATTGGGAATGACTGAGGAAGTCTATTATAGTGAAATGTTAAAGTTGCCTGTTTTGCTAAAAGCCTTCCTTTTTGTTTCATTTTTCTACGATGACTACCTCTTGAGGAACTTGAAATTACTGTATATCTTCTTCTTTTCGTATAATAAAAGATTGCAAGGCACAACCAAAATTGAAGGACGAGATTCATAAGATTGTAGCATGAGAAAAGATTTTGAAAACTGATAAGGAGAGAAAATAGGGGGAGATATTGATCACATATTGAGTGTGTGCGTGTGTGTAAATTTGTGAAATTTATAAATAGATAGCAAATGGAGAAGAATGTTTCATTTGGTGAAGAAGAATAATGCTCCTAGCAAGGAAACCTAGAACTACTGCCGTTGTAGGTCTCTGACAAAGAGATTAAATAATGTTCGCCACCAGCAGAGGAGAATAATGTCATTGTTAGAGAAGAACACACTACTAAAAATATATACTATCACGGTGCGTGTACGGAAGCACCGTGATAAATGGGGAAATACCACGGCGTCTAAAAAGCGCCGTGATATAGAATTTTTAACGGCGCTTAATGGGCGCCGTTAAATATAACTTTCACGGCGCCTATAAGGTGCCATGATACACATCTACCACGGTGCCTAAAAAGCGTCGTGGTATTTAACTTTTACGGCGCCCACAAGGCGCCGTGATACACATCTACCACGGTGCCTAAAAAGTTCCATGGTATTTAACTTTTACTGCGCCCATAAGGCGCCGTGATATATTTTTCTTGGTACCCATATGGCGCCAAGGTAGGGGCCTTATATAAAGGACCCAAAAAACGAGGCCATATCACTTCCCTTTTATTTTTCTCACCATTTTCCCTCTTCACTTCCAGCCGTAGCCAGTCTCCCCCTTCCACCGTTTTCACCATCTTTTCTGGTAAATAAGGTATGTTTAAGTTTTTAAACTCGTTTTTGTCACTAATTTTAGATTACCCATTGTTTTAACCATAATTTTGACAAATTATTTTGTAGAAATTTCATGTTTTAGGTTATATTTGAAAGAGTTTATATTTAGAAACCCTAATTTATTAAATGTGAATATCTTGAGCATGCATTGATAATTTTACTCTTGTAATGCTGAGTTAGACTATTTATTTAGTAGAAATCTTATTTTTGAGTAAGTTTTGCTATTTAAGAGCAAATTAATCCGAATTTGTTCTTATTTTGTTGCTATTTTTTTATTTATTTTAGGTGAAATGTGAGTTTATTTAGTTGTAAAAATTTTCAAATTGAAAGTGTGTTATATGAATTTATATCAATTTCATATTTATTTATTAGAAATCATATATTAGTTTATGCTTTTTAATTTCCATCCTTAGTGTCAATTAATCCAAATTTATGCAATTTTAATTGAATATTGTGTAGTTTTTTAGAAATTTACATATTCAATGTTTAATTTAAAGTATTATAGATTATAGATGTTTAATTTTATTTATCATTTTAATTTGCGTATAGGTTTTAGAAGAAGTTAGAATACTGAGATTACTTGTGAATTAGCAAACTGAGCAAACTGAGGTATGTTTTCTCAAATTTTTTTCTTTTATTGACTTATGCATGTCACTTTTACATTAATTTTATCTTATTATTTTGGAAAATTTAAACTAGATGAGATATGATATCATATAGGAAATTGTATGTTGTGGTGATATGATGATGTTATAATTATGTGGGATTGGTTTAGTTTATTATTTGTGTTGATATTATTTTGTCATATGTTATATTTGGATGATTGACAAATTGTTTGTAACAAATGAGACTATTTAAGAATAAATTAAGTTCTGAATTTAGTAGTACTTAGAAATATAAGAATAATTTGAAATGAGTGTTAATTTATAATTGGTGGTTTAGTTACTCAATTGGTTAATGCTAGAAATAAGGGAGATTATGTACAATTTTTTATGGTACTCAATTTAGTTAGTTTTTTATATCAGTTATTTATTTTTTATTTTTTTTTTCAATTGTACTTAGAATGAATAAGGAATGGATATTGACAGATAGACTATCGACTGAATATAGAAAGGGAGTTGATAGCTTTTTGGAGTTTGCTATTGAAAATGTCAAATATTCCAATTTAATTCCATGTCCGTGTATTAAATATGGAAATTTGCAAAAAAAAAAAAAATAGGTGTTAAAAAGATAAAAGAATACTTATATTTCAATAGAATAGATCAAAGTTATAAACAATAGATTTGGCATAATGAAAAGGTTCCAATTACTGGATTTTCGTCAAAAAAGAGTATAAGAGATGATTATGAGTTAGATTTAAATGATGATCTTTTTGAAATGATTGATGATGTATAATATGAAACAGATGTAGATCCTATTAAGTTTCAATCATTGCTTAATGATGCTGAGAAACCGATCTATCCGGGTTGTACGAAATTTACAAAGTCGTCTACATTATTGAAATTATATAATTTGAAAGCAAGACATAGATAGAGTGATAAGAGTTTTTCAGACTTGTTAGCTTTACTACGAGAGATATTACCAAATGATAATGAGATGTCACCTTCCTTTTATGAGGCTAAAGACTTTATGCTTATTGGGTATGCAATATGAGAAAATTCACGCTTGCCCAAATGATTGTATTTTATATCGAAAGAAATTTAAAGATGCAATTTGTTGTCCAGTATGTGGTGAGCCTAGGTGGCAACAGAATAAGAATTCTAAAGATGTAAAAGTTGGAACCCCTGCTAAGGTTTTGTGGCATATTCCTCTAATTCCTCGTTTTACCCGTCTATTCCGAAATCGTGAGCATGCTAAAGATCTAATATGGCATACGAATGAGAGGATAGAAGATGGTAAACTTAGACATCCAGTCGATTCACCAGCTTGGAAAACAATAGATTACAAATGGCCTTCTTTTGGAAGTGATCTAAGGAATCTTCATCTTGGTCTATCTGCGGATGATATTAATCCTCATACAACTCTAAGTAGTAAATACAGTTGTTAGCCTGTAATGCTTATAATCTATAATCTTCCTCCATGATTGTGTATGAAAAGAAAGTTTACACTTCTTACAATGTTAATATCAGGAACTAGACAACCCGGTAATGACATTGATGTATATTTAGCCCCGTTGATTGATTAATTGAACAGTTTGTGGAATGATGGTGTGAAAGCGTATGATGCATATAAGGATGAAGATTTTACTCTTAAGGCTATGTTACTATGGACAATCAATGACTTCCCTGCATATGGGAATTTTTCTGGGTTTTCCACTAAAGGATATAAAGCATGTCATATTTGTGATGAGAAAACAAGTTGTCAGTTCTTAAAACATGCTAGAAAATTGAGTTATATGGGCTATAGAAGATTTTTACCTCGCAAACATGTATACAGAAATTGGAAAAAAGTATTTAATGGTTCTCAAAAATTTGAATTGGCACCACAACTTTTAACTGGGACAGAAATACTAGAAATAGTCTCTAAGCTCGAATTTAGGCTTAGAAAGGTTAAAATAAGTGATATCAGTAAGAAAAGAAAAAGACGCAGTAATGTGAAGATTATAAAAACCCCAAAGAGTTATTGGAAGAAGAAATCTATATTCTTTGAGTTGGAGTATTGGCAACATTTACTTCTGAGACATAACTTAGATGTCATGCATATTGAGAAGAACATATGTGATAGTATAATTGGAACTTTATTAAATATTCCAGGGAAGAATAAGGATAATATTGGTGCCCGTATGGATCTTGTTGACATGGGTGTTCGAAAAGTGTTAGCTCCTAAAGTGGGAGAGAAGCAAACATGTTTATCCCATGCTTGCTTCACATTAAAAAAGGAAGAAAAATATCAATTGTGTTAATCTTTATTTAATGTGAAGGTTCCTGAAGGTTATTCTTCTAATATTAGAACATTAGTGGATATGAACAATTTGAAACTAGTTGGACTTAAGTCTCATGATTATCATATACTAATGCAACATCTGCTACCTATAGGGATCAAGTCCATATTACCTAAAAATATTCGACATGCAATCACCAGATTATGCTTATTTTTTAATGTAATTTGTTCTAAGGTGGTCGATGTATCCAAATTAGACGAACTACAACGTGAACTTGTTGTAACATTGTGCATGTTGGAGCAGTTTTTTCCTCCGAGTTTTTTTGATATAATGATACATCTTACTGTATATTTGGTTAGAGAAGTGAAGTTATATGGTCCTGTTTATTTGAGATGGATGTATCTATTTGAGAGATACATGAAAATTCTAAAAGGATATGTTAGAAATCGAAGCCGACCAAAAGGATGCATTGTAGAGTGTTATATCGCAAAAGAAACTGTTGAGTATTGTTCTGAGTATTTGGCAAATGTAGAAGCTATCAGAGTACCCGCATCTTCAAATATTAAAAAAAGCGTAAGTGGTAGTATCGTGTGTACAGTTAAACGAGAACAACTAGACCAAGCATATCGTACTGTGTTACAAAATATAGCTGAAGTCCAACCTTTCATCGAGTAAGTTTTATTGTGAATTAGATTTGTATTGATTGAATGTTGAATTCTTTAATAATAATGGTTTACTTTGGGAGTGATTTTTTAAAGGGAGCATATAAATTGGATCAAAACACAATTCTCAATGAAATCAAAAAGAGAGAAGTGGATCCATGATGAACATCATCGAACTTTTATTAGTTGGTTTCGCGAACGGGTAATTCCAATTAGTTGTTACAATTGATAGTTTGATTTCATTTTTTCCCTATTTTAGAGTATGAGTACTAATATGTTGGGTTTTCTAATTATTAGTTTTGCATTTTGAATAGATTGTAGTTAAAATGAATAAGGCAACACATAATCTATCTGATACATTGAAATGGATATCACATGGACCATCATTGGATGTAATTAGGTATAATGCTTATCAAGTTAACAGTATTCATTTTTTCACAAAAGACCGCGACAACATAAGAACAACCCAAAATAGTAGGGCAAGTATTGTTGCAAAAACTATACAATTTTCAAGTTCAAAGGATAAAAACCTAATAGAGGGTGATATGGTATACTATGGTGTTATCGAGGAAATTTGGGAACTTGATTTTGTCACATTTCAGTTCCCGGTGTTTATGTGTCAATGGTGGAGAGTAACCATGGGGTTAGAGAAGATGAGTTAGGCTTCACTTTAGTTGATCTAAACCGGATAGGTCACAAGAATGATCCATTTATATTGGCTACACAAGCAAAACAAGTATTTTACATCAATGATCCACTTGATGCTCGATGGTCGATTGTTCTTGGAACAAAACCAAAAGAATATCAAAATTTAGGAGTTGAAGATGAGAACGAAAAACTTGTTGCTCATGAAATATTCTCAAAAGGAGTTTCGGTGGAGGCTTTGATAGAAGACGTTAATGAAGGTGATGTTACATGTTTACGAGATAATAGTGAAGGTATTTGGATTGATAATCAAAGAAAGAAACCAATGAGGTACAAATCAAATAAGTTATATATTTTGGTTTCATTTTTATGTCTTTATGGATTGATGTTTTGTTTTTTTAAATATATTATCTCTTATGTTTACATGCTTATTATTTTCTATCTTCATTTTTGATCTACATTTGTGATTTTATTATTTAACAGGTAATTATTGACATGGAAAATGAAGGTGTATATGATGTTTATCAATTTACACCATTACAAAGTAGTCAAAGAGAAAGAAAACACAAAAAGAAACCAAGAGGAACGACTCAAATGAAGGAGTTGATTATAAAAAGAAGTGATAACAAAAAAGAAGTTGTCGCGTACAATGAATGGGGATAACCAACTGGGGATGAAGGTAAACATTTGGCGAGCTTTTGTGGCCTTATGGTTCATCCTAAGATCCCAATAAACATTGATAACTGGACGCTTGTATCAACGGACCTAAAAAATGAGCTCTAGCATATAATATTGGTATGAAATGAATATTTTTATTTCATATTATTAGAATATATATTTGGTATTAACATTATTTCTTTTACATTGTAGGAAATATTTGTATTGGACTACAAAGTAAAAAAAGAAATTTTAAAAAGCTGTGGGAAAATGTAGAGAAATTTTAAGTCTAGGATTACAACTGAACTGATTTATGAGTATAGACATACTTGTCCAGAGTTATTAGAGCACCCTCTAGCATTATATGTACCGTGGATTGAACCTCAAGTTTGGGATGAGTTTGTTAAGAAAATATTAAGTACAGAATGGGAGGAAGTTAGGAAAGTACAATAGGGAAGAGCAACGCAAAATAAATATCCACATCATATGTCTCGCTTAGGTTATGCCGGATTAGAAGCTAAGATTGAAAAAGACGAAGGCCGATATGGTATTGATAGATCCGAATTATAGAGTAGAAGACGTGTCTCTAAAAAAGGAGGTCATACTGAGGAAATCAAAGCAGTAGTTGATAGAATTGTAAGTTACTTATTACAACATATTGATTATAGTAATTTGTAATTTTGTTAAAAGTATAGCATAGTCTAATGTTCAATTCTGTACATGTTTTGTAGGAAGATTATAATCAACAATTCCAAGAGGGAAATGTCGAGATAGACGGTTCTAATGATATCTTAACAATGGCTTTAGGCATTCCTGAATATTCTGGATGTGTACGGGGAATGGGATTTCACGTTAGCCACAGAAAATATTTTCATCAACCTGCTCCAACAAAGAAGCAACAATCATTTGATTTGAAACAATGGCGAGATGAACAAACACACAAGATGCAACAAATTCTTAAAGAACAAGAAGAACGGTTCAAAGTAGAAATTGCTAAGATTCAAGCAGGACAACAAAGTAATGTTGGTGGTTCTAATACAATTCCTTCACAGCCAGAAGTTCAAAGGGAAGAAGTGCAACCACAAGAGATACATGTAAATCCAATTGTGGCTGTAGGAACATCTTTACGACTCAAAAAAGTATGTTTATATGAGTTTCTTTCTCAACATATTGATTAACTACTTATATTTATAAATTGTGTTTGATTTTCTATATTGTAGAACCGACCATGCAAGCTTGTAGTAAGGTCTCGTGATAATATAGTTGCTTTAGGACATGTACAAGAGTCAACCTCATCAACTATTATTCATGACAGAGAATTAAGAGAGAATAATTTTTGTGTATCAGTAGAGGTTGTTCTTGATGCTACAGTCCTAATTCCTATTCCAAATCCAGATGATGATACAAGGTTGGTAAGTGATGCACTTGGATCGCATCTTGCATGGCTTAAGATGCTTGTCATCTTTGAAGATAATTTGGTAGGCAGACCCATTTTCCAAATAAATTCATCCTTTATTGAATTCTAATGTGAATTATTAACTTGTTTGTTAACATTTCATCATTTATTTGGATTTTAGGAGTTTAATGATATAAATAGGTATCAAACGAGGAAGAATAAATGTTCACAACCACAGCCACCTCAAACACAAGAAAGAATACATCCACAAATAAATAAAGTGGAATCTGTTACACAAACACAGTTTAAATTTGTTGATGGTATACCAGCTTCTACAAAATTACTATTGAATACCATTCAAGGAGTAGATAAAGGTGTTGTTGTTAATCTTCCCAATGTTTGGAGAAGTTTTTTGTTTGCCCATATTCAAAGAAGACATAATTGAGTTTTGCACGTTATAAAAGATTGGAGCCGTGCCTATTACGTTATACATGAGGTAAGAAGTTTATTTTTTTAATATATATAGAACTTCATATATATACATGTATCTATAGTTGGCAATTATATAATACAACACTTAATTCACTTTGCATTTTGTACTTATAGGCATTTACACCATTTAGTGACCCAATATGGCTATCAAGCTAGGTGTATGTTCATGGATCCTAGTGCAGTTGCTACAGAAGGTGGTCCACTTGAGGATCGTGCTATAAGTTTAGCAACCTGGATATTATCCATGGAAAATGAACGTCAATTTCTAATTACTCCTTGGAATTATGGGTAAGATTTTAAACTTGACAAATTGTCATATGATCAACTACTTCCTATATGAAGTTAATTGTTACATATTAATAATCTTTATCATCAATTTTATGAGTAAGGACCATTGGATGTTGCTTATCATTTATCCTCTTAAAGATTATGCATGGTTTCTAGATCCTCTCGGCTTAGCTCTCTGTGAGGAAATTGGTTTAATAATGATCGAGTAAGTTTTTTAATAGTTATTTTGTTATAGTTTAGTTTCTTATGGTATTTTTACTTATGGTTACTATTGCTAACCTTTTATTATTGTGTTTGCGCATTTCTAATTCAAAGTGCATTCAAGATATATAATGTAGAAAAAGGGAAGAAAGGAAGATTAAATGGTCCGGTTTATAAGTTAATAAAGGTACTAAATTTGAATTAATAACACTTGTTAGATGGAAGATTAATTAAAATTACTTATATTTACTTTATACTTATGTATAGTGCCCAAGACAACCGACAAATATTGAGTGCGGATTCTACATATGTAAATTTATGAAAGAAGTCATTGAACAAGCCAATGTTAAATCATTTACCACAATGGTATGTAACCATATGTTTTATTAGTTCTATTCTAATTTATAGTTTGATTGATAACTTTCTAACAAATAAGGTGTTTGAATTTGTAGTTTAATGGATAAAATTTCTATACAAAGGATGATATCAACGGACTTCTTGAAGAGTGGGTCGAAGAACTAATACAATTTCTCATTTGAGGTTCTTAATCTTTGTTTATTTGTGGTATATATAGTCTTTGATGATCATGTTAGTTTGGCTTAGAAAACTAATGTATATATAGACTATATGGATTATTATGTTAATTTAATATTACTATGTAAATATATATTTATACTCCATTTTAATTCAAATATTTGGTATATGTAATGAATTTGGATTACATTTATAAAATTGCAGGAAGTAGTATAGACAAATACATTACAAATACCCCTGAAAATTATCTACCAAAGCGCCTAATAGGTGCTGTGAAAAGTATCTTCCATGGCACCTGCTAAGCGCCTTGGTAGACCTTCCACGGCACTTTATAAGTGCCTTTGTAGCTAAAGCCTATCACGGCACTTGGAACCAAGGCACTTTTGTGGGCACCGTGAAAAGCCTTTCAAGGCACTTAGGCATTTTTTGTTGCAGTGTAAGTCTCACAATCTTAAATAGTGTGTAATGTTTAACACAACATGTTTCCTTCAGAATTTTTTGCCCACAAAGGTTAATATACAATCCATATATATTGAGATGAAATTAGCTCATATAATATAATCGGATTTTCAATAATTTGATGCCATGAACCTTTAGTAGAATTTTATGAGTGAATTAGAGCATCCTATGACAAAATAATTGGAAATATGGATCTATTTTATTTTGAATTAGTTTTTGAATTATGTGGTCGAAAATTAGTACTAGATGAATAAGGAAAAACTATATATGGACCCTTGACCATGAGTCATTTCGAAACAGAAAATAGTTTTATAAAAATTGATCAGTCTTATTAAGATCAAAATCATGAATGAATCATGTCATGCATGCAAGAGATCTAAATATAAGATAATAAAATGTATACCTATACATACGGACGCCATCTTATATTGTGATTCTTGATTTTGGTTCTTCAAGAGCTTGATGTTGATATACATCTATCTATATATCTGAAAATTCTATAGGGTCTAAGATGAAGAAGACAGGAAAAAAAGATCATTACATGATTCCATTTTACCGTCATTTAAGCTTTGACAGTTAAATTATATTCCATTTTACTATCGTACTCTCACAATTTTCTTGAGGAATCCACTAGCGTCTGTAATTCCATAAGAATGTCATAATGAATAATGATGATCTATCTATTTTTCTGGTTTTGAGTGGCATGCACTTTTCATCCCTCCTTTGTGGAAATAATAACGTAAAGGTCTAATATAGATAATACTATTCGTATCATAGTCAAAATATGACCATTGGTCTTCATTCAAATATTACATTTGATTGTGTTTCAACTGCGTATATCTTCTTTATCAAGGAGCAAGATTCTATTTTGGTTGGAGATACTCGATGGAATGATTAAATGATTATCTTGAATATTTTTAATTATCTTCTGGCCCCTTGTTTTTTTTTCATATATACAATTTACCTTTTTTATTTAATTTTTTTTATAAACTTTTTTTATTTAATTTTGTTCTTATTTTCTTCCTTCTTTGAAAAAAAAAAAAGAAGCTGTATTACATGTCAATAACGATCAACATAGAGAAACATAGCAAAAGAACACAGACCATAATAATATCTCATAGTTGACATTCCCCATTTCCTTCACATATAAAAAGGTGTAGATGGAAAACGGTAAAACAACTTGATGTTCACTATAGTCTAAAGTAAAATTAATGACCTTAACGATATGCAAAAGAAATGAGAGGTAAAAAGAATTTAGTGAAGAAAAGTGGTTATTATTCTTTTAGCATTTAGTGCTGAATAATGGAGGGCCCAAATTGGAAATGCCGTCATTCTTTTATCCTTAGGAGGGGTAGTGGGGTATAAAAGAAATATGGTGGAAAAAAACTTAACCACAAGCCATTGCAATCATATCATATAATGTAGAAACTTATTTGACAATTAATTATTAATCACAAGCATTTTCAGGTCAAGTATAATCCCTCAAAAAGGGGTAAAAAGTTCTTGGAATTCCATGTCTATTTCTATTAAGAAATAATAGGAGTTAATTCAACACTGCACACGGGGCACTAGTTATATGATCCCTTTTGAGCATTAGTTTTATGCCCATTTCACTTTTCCTTCACTTGTATTTAAAGAAGAATCTATAGGTGTAATTGAGTCTCCAGTAGTCTAATTTCGGAGAAACTTCATCACAACTGGCGACTTAGAATAGGAAAGACTTCTTCGCTGGAAGTCTAGCTAGTTAGTCTACTGATAATATGGTACAAAATGTACATATTTCCAGAAGCCTTTAAACTGTAGCATCATACTTGGATTCCAACTCTTGTCTCAAACTTATTTACGTGGTACGCAGTACACACTATTCATCAGTGAATTAGGAATCATCATATATAAATTTAGTAATATTATTTAATTGAATAGTGACAACTTAAAAATAAATTTAGTGGTATCTTCGTATATTTTATGTTATTATTTTGTCTCAGCTAAAATAATTTGTTATGATAAGAGGAGATAAAGTACGTTTATTGATTTTATTCTTATATATTCTTATAAAGCTACTATATTTATTTCTCAACTTATAATTATAATGTAAACTAAAATATTCATTTTGAACATATTATATTTCAAAAGTTTCAAAATATTATCTTTCCAAATCCAAATGAGTTCTAGTAGTCACGTCCCCTTAAATGTGTGTAGAGTCCTCGCGTCTAGACAAAATCTTAGTTAAAAAGCTACTGGGCCAAATTAAAATTTTGGATCCTAGTAAGAATTCCTCTGCCATTCAAATAAATTTGAACTCATCCCTAAGGGATATAGTGTGTAAGCCCCAGCAGATAATACGTTCAACTGTCTTCTCAAATATGGGGCATTAAATCCTCTCAACAAGGCGAACAGCAGACATCCAAGAGCTCTAATTCCTCTTTGGACCCAATCCACGAGTCTAGAGAGTTCTAATTCTTTCTCATTCAAAATAAGTTCAAAGAGCCATAACCCCCTTTAAGTAGGTGTAGAATTCTTGCAATCATTCATGGTGGGGCATGATGATCTGATGAGCCAAAAAGATAAGAAATTCAAAAGTAACGAAAAATAATAATACCTATGTGCATTATATTATGATTTGTTACTACAATTTTACTTTCAAATATTGATAAGAAAATTTAAGAAAATATTATTGAAAGAAATAAAGATTTGACTTAAACTATTTTTTTAGTCCGAGTAAACTCTCACCGAAAAATAGAAAACTGATTGTTAGGAACAAAATTTGTCAGGCTCATTTTATGACCTATATGCGGCTTATACCAGAAATTTACGTTTTCATAGGGTCATTTATTTCACGAAAATAGGTAATTGTTATTCGTGATTATTAGGTATTTATAATAATTCTATTTTTATAGAGTTATTTATGCTTTTTTATATATTAAAAATGTGTTTAGAGAAATTTAAATTTATATTTTAAGTCATTTAAGTTGTTTCATTTTATTTGATTTACATTTAGCTTTGTTTAATTTTATGTTGTTAGATTTCGGTATTTAAATTTAATTCGATTAGTTTAAGTTAATTTAATTTGAATTAGATTTTATTGGATTTAGGTTTTAGTTTAATTAAAGAAATAAAAAACAAATCGCTTAAATGCAGCCCAGACGTGCAAGTTGAAGAAGAGTACCAGGCGCGTTCTTCGCTGCCCGATCAAGTCCAAAGCCCTCAGATTAGCGCGTGTGCTTCACTCCAGAAGTCAGCGCGCGGGACGGCTTGGGGCCGCAGGTTAGATGGGCCCCGCACGAGGTCAGCTGGTGCTGGACTTCCTTTGGTGTCGTGTCTGATCTATGTGCATTGTCGTACACCCCGTTTCTAGACCGGTCACAAAGCGCCATTTCAGGTTTTCAAAGTCAATGATTCAGCAACCGAATCAAAACCAAGATAAGTTCCGCGCCCATGTTTTTACGATGCACCAGATTATACGCCTAGTATCTGAAAACGGGAAAAAGAAAAGGGAAATATATAGAGAAAAAATTTGATTGGCACATCACTCCACCGAACAGAACTGAGAATAGAAATCCGTAAACAACTAAAACACATTAGCTATAAACAGACTTAGGAAGATGAGAAAAAAAATACACGTTCTTCTAGGGAGAGAAATGTAGTCCAGAGAGAAAAGGTTCGTGGGAGTGACAGTAACGCAGTGAAACATTTTTAACTGTGATTTTCTCTATTTGATTTTATTTCAGTCTTAAATTTTGATTTTTTCTAAGGATGTTTAAATTTTGTATTTTTGCTTTTCTTAGTTTAGCTATGTTCTAAATTATTTTTATAGGGTATGATGTAGTCTAATTATGATATTTTAAATATTTTTCTTTCAATTTAATTTATAAATTATTTTTTTTAATTATGTTTTCAATTCTCTTCTTAACGTTTCTATTTAATTAACCATTAAATAAAAAGATTTGTTAGTCATAATGACCTCAGAAAATATTCATGTCTCTAATTTATTAAATCAAAAGTCATAGATTGCATATAAAATAAGAATATATTTACATAATTTGCGTAATCAAGTTTCCACATATTTTAATGAATTTTTAATTATTTTAATTCATATAGGAATATAATGAAATAGTAATTAAGGGTATTTTTGCTTGAATTCAGAAGAAAATAATGAATAAATTAGAGAATCTCGACTATCAACTATAGGAATAATGAGATACAAAACTTTAGAGTGGATTAATTATGATGAAATCGGCAACCATAAGTTTATTCTTATTTATTTAAATCTCGTTTATTTTTTGCTCTTGTTTAATTTTTCGCTCTCGTTATTTTAATTTTATTTAGTCTTTAATTAAATTTTTCTTTAGTCATTTAATCCAAATAAAATTAGAGTCAGCAAAATTTCGGTAATTAGCAAATTAGAACGATACTCATACTTATTTTATTATTACAATTTTGTGCGTTTACAAATTTTCACAATAATTTATATTTCAGATCGAATAAGTATCCTATTTTGACAAGATTATCAAAAAATAATTATTATTAATTATCTAATTAAGAGAGTTTCTTATTCATCAAACACTTGTTATTTACTTATAAATTCATAGTCTTCCTCTTTATTCAGCAGCTTCTATTCTCTCTGAGCATTCTATATAAAATCTCTACTATTTTCTTTTTATTCTTTTACAAGAATTCAAAACAAAGCTATATCAGAGCTTGATTTCTATAAAGGATATTTAGACAACTCTCATGAGCATAATCCTATTTAATTATCATTTTTTTTAGATATAGTATTGCAAGTAGTCATAGACCTTATATAAATTCAATTATAAATCTTAGCATTTACATGGCACATAAGTATTAGCATCATTTTTAATTAAATATATGAATGTGTATCCTCGTAAAAATTATAAATACTGTGGATAAGGTGAAATTACTATTCAGCCCTCTAACTAATTTATTCCTTATGACTTCATACATATCAAATGAATATTTAATTTTGCCAAAAAGGTCATAATTCAATAAACAACTGCATTGAATATTTAAAGCTAAGAATAAAATATCCAAGTACTTGAAAAAGTATATACAAGGTGATATCTATCATATACTATCAGTTTTGTTCGAAATCGACACTTTGGTAATTTTGTACTCATTGCTCTTAATTGAAACAGAAAAAGACAACAAACCTTTTGAATAAATTGCACAACTTCCATCCAAAAGTTGTGAACAAGTTTAGGCTAGATGAAAAATTACGGGAGAGATGGACCTAAATAATATTGTTTTGACAGTAAATGACTTTTTTTAGTACCTTTTTTTGTGAAAAGATTATTTAAGATTACCTTCATTTCTCCAGCTTGTGAATTGACCGAAAGATCTAACTTTTGACAACCACTGAGAGAGAAAATGGCAGATCAACCAAAAAAAAAAAAAAAAGAGAGAGAGACAACGAAGAAAACAGCCTATAATGTGTAACGTTTGGGCATTGAAGCTTCTATAAATCTTATTTTTGCTCTCAATTCGTAATTTGATTTCGATTCTACTCCATTTTAACTCAATAATCCCCTCTGCTCTTAGATAGAAAACATTTATTAGAAAATAGAAAAGAAAATACGATATTAAACATTACAAGACAACCCAGAAAGGCAAAAAACCACAACTACAAGGAAAAATGCTATCGAGTTGTGAGCTCGTTACAACCTGAATAGACAAAACATAGTGAGAAAAAAACCTAATTAGGAATACATCAATGAATTTCGGTATCGGTAAAAAGATAAACAATGCATCTCTCTATAAACAATGGGATAAATAAAATATTGCAATACCCAAACAAGCAAGATGTTATTTTGATCTAAATTCTAAAGTAAAATTAGATCTATAAGCGCACATAAATAATAATTTAATGTGATTTAGCTATAAAATATAGATACGTCTGCAAAATCACCACAAACTTTATACTAAATAGAATAATTTATATTTTACTATTTCTATCTACTCGATAGCTCCAAAATGCTATCAGTATATACTATTTATTTTTCTTAAGCGTATGAACCCATATATATACTTTTAACTTTCTTTACTGGGAAAATGCCAAGAGATTACGTTGTTGCTCCTTTTACTTTCTCTAGCTCGCTTTCCCATTTTCTCTCTTCATACGAATGCCAAAAGCATCATATATATATATATATATATATATATAAAAGCCGGAGTCCTAAATCTAATAGCACCAATCAAACCCATGGATAGCTACTGTGTGGAGTCCTAATAGGAGTGTAAGACTTTATAGGCTTATGCTAGGACCAAGTCCAAAGTATACCGAAAGACTTACTAAAAGTCTTCTATTAACCAGAGTCCTACTTACATAATAATATTCATAGGAATTGAACAGCCACACAACAACTCTCTTTTTTGGATATTGAATTCAACTCCTTAGTTTTTGTTGTCTCCACCAACATGATTTACTCCCCACTTCTCGTAGATGATCGATTTCCACTATTAATCATCTAAGACTGTCCTCACTTTGAACTCGCCACTTTACAACTCCCCCTTGAACCGAATACTCTCAAGGAATTTAATATTATCGGTCTTACACTTCCTCCAATTTTCTCTGCAGCCCAAATCTCTTCCACCAAATCTAAGCATCATATACAAGTTATTTTGCTTTACACTCTCTATGATTTTCTTAGACCCCATCTATGCTTTAAGAGTTCTCCCAATCTTACAAGTGTACCATGTTGTATCAAGTGCCCCTAATGTTATTAAATTTACTTCAAGCCCATAGATGTGCCTTTCTTCCCGTAATTCTATCTCTATACAATTTACTAAACTAAAATTTATAGTTGCACTACATCCAACAAATCATTTTCCATGAAAACCATGTCACCATCAACTTTACTATATTGCGTAAATGTGTAACTCCATGGACTTGTATGACAGTTACAGGCCGAATGCTTTTTCAGCAATAACCAGTAGACTTATACACTAAGTTTAAATCTCACTACTCTCTGGCCCAAAAAGATTAACAGCATTATTAGCATTAGTGAAACAAACTTTAGTAGCAATATAAGTGGGGTCTCTTTATTTTATTTTATTTTATT